>JAOWBN010210931.1:0-13931 GCA_028565015.1 Pinguicula moranensis | reverse complement strand
ACGGAGATCAAGCAAGAACTTCGCGTTCATGTCCTGCACATATATAGGGAAGGAAATTTTGCAGCTGACCATCTTGCCAAGTTGGGTGCGAGAGGCCTCAATCACAATTTCCTTCACATAGCTCAGGTGCCTAGAGAAGTTCAGGGTCATCTTCGAATGGACAAGTTGGGCTTACCGAACATAAGAATTTGATTGAAGAAATGTTCGGATGTCATGAGCTTCCCCTAGGTCTTTAGAGAAGGTAGGAGTGCGCTTCGGAGGGACTAGGGGAAAAAGTATCTTCTTTTGGTGTAGAAGTAATCAGGCTTTAGAATTGCTTATGTAATTCATGGGTGTAAATGGCTCACGACATTCTCCGTGAAACCTTTTCCTTAATATATGCAGCAACTTCATTAAAAAAAAGTTAAGTGTGCTAGGTGAGTGTTGGTAGTAGGTATCCCACCTACAACGCAATTTCCCTCTATATATGTATCGTGATGAATGTATGATTTAATAAAAAGACATTTTCCACTTACAATTTGGTATCAGAGTTTTTTTCAAACTTTACGACACATTTCATCTCTACTTCTTTCGCCCCAATTCCGGCACCGTCACTGCTCCTCCACTTCCGGAATCAGTTCCAAAATGTTGCCTATTTCCTCCTATATCAGATCTTCTACATACCCGACGGTTTTTGACCGCCAATCGCCATCACCGAAAAATGCAACATGTGGCAGTTTTCCATTGTTTTCGGGCGCGTTCAGCGTCGAAATCACCGGCAATCACCATGAGGAAAGCTTTTTGCAAGTTGGTCGCATGCTGTGCGTGGACGTCACTCGCCGCTACCGTCGAAGCTCGGAGACAAAATCTTTGCCTCGGTTCACTCGTCGTACCTATCTAATCGGTTTTGATTGATTTTGTGCTGTTTGATGTATATTGGTATTTTATCAGATATGGTGAATTATTTGATTGGTTTGATCGTATTTGCCTAAATTTGAGAATCCAATTAGGCATTGTTAATGTTGTTTTGAATTGCGTATTGATGGTGGGGGTGTTAAGCCGGGTGGATTGTCGTGTGAATGTGTTGGAATGTGGAAGATCGTGTTATGTGGGTTGTGTTGCTGTTGTGATCAGTTGTGATTGGATCTATTGTGTGTGAAATGACTGGGACAAACGACGGTGCGGCTAAACAGCCGAGGTTGAGGCATTCGATTTGATGTGGGCTAGTCTGAAGATCACATATTTCGAAACTGAAAACCAGATGAGGGTATTTAAGCATCAGGTGGAGGTCGATCCGGAGGTCCTTGGGGAGAAGTCTATTTAGGTATTCTATTTGCTTGCAGCGATTGTAGGCTGAGATGGATCACTACCCCATTGTCCAGCTGTAGTGACTTGAAATGCAAAATGCGACAACACTTTGAGAAAGAAAGGACTATGAAATTTTTGAAGGATCTGAATTCGATCTTTCACTCAAGATGATTAGTGTTATTGTCCCAGACCATGATTCCATCACTTGATGAGGCTATTGTTGCTATGATTCAAGCGGAGAGTGAGATCATGATACACTCTACGCCGAGTATAGTTTCAGGTGCGAATGCGTCAGCTACTGCTAGTTCTCGGGTAATTGGGGTCCAGGGGGAGACTCGCAGTTTTTATCAGTGTGGGGCAGTAGGCCACTTGATGAAGTCTTGTCCGAAGATGTCCCGTGAGAAAGATTATGGAAGTAGAGGTAGATTTGGAGGTAGAGGTAGAGATCATGGAGGTAGGAGAAGTGGTTTTAACGGTGGTGGCCGAGGAGGCTATCGCACCAACTTTATAGTGAATGTTGATGAGGAGGAGAATATGGGGAGTACTGTGTCCGTTGAGGAGGATCGAGCATTCTTTGACATACTGCAGAGGAAACTCAAAAGCGTGAGGATAGACACCAATACACCTACCTCCTCTGACTTTTCTTGTAACATTACTTTGGACTTAGGTTTCACAGGTATGTATGACTCACTAGCCCTGACATCCTTTCATATTGCTGGCTCGTCAGATTGGATCATTAAATTTGGAGGTTTTGGACACGTGACGGGTGCTGCTAAGAAGTTTAGCTTCTATACTCATTTAGCAAATCCATTGAGTGTTAAGACAGCCGATTACACTGATCGCACAGTAGTGGGTAAGGGCACTGTGCATTGTACCAATACTTTGACTTTGTCCAAAGTTTTGCATGCTCCTCATTTCCCGTTAACCTCATCTTCATAAATGTCATTATTAACGAATTAAATGTTACTGTATGATTTGATATACCTCAGGTGATCTTTCCAGAGAAGAAGATAGGCAGGGTACTTGGGACTATGACATGGCATAGTGGCTTGTGGTACATGGATCTAAAATGATTAGACCCAACCCTTTCATCAATCATGGAGAGACCTGGAGGAGACAACATTGTGGAAGATCTAATGCTTCACCATAGACAATTAAGTCATCTCTCTTTCTTGACTTTGAGTCGACTTTATCCTTGCTTATTTGCTACAGTGAATAAAGAGAAGTTAATTTGTGATGCTTTGAGTTGGGCAAGCATACTATAAGTTCTTATGTTAGCTCTGGTAGTCGGAGTTTGCGTGTTTTTAATTTGATACATTCGGATGTATGGGGGCCTTGTCCAACAGTCACATTCAATGGATTTTGTTACTTTGTGTCCTTAATTGATTGTTGCTCCCGCGTCATTTGGCTCTATTTAATGAAAAAAAAGTGATGTACTTGCTTGTTTTAAAGATTTTCACAAGGGAGTACAGACGCCATATGGTGCAATAGTCAAAGGGCTGAGATATGATAATGGGACAGAATACACCAACAGGGCATTCACATAATATTTGTCATCACAAGGTATTAAACATCAAACTATCTACCCATACACACCAGAGCAAAACGGGGTAGCTGAGAGGAAAATTTGACATCTTTTTGAAGTGGCTTGAATTATGATGTTCATCATGAATGTCCCAAAATATTTGCGGGACAAGCAGTTATTACAGCCACATTCCTGATTAATCGGATACTATCCCGAGTGTTAGATTGGAAATCTCTATTTCAAATCTTGAATGGTACAAAAGGGGACACGATTCAATTGAGAACCATTGGTTGTGTCTGTTTTATCCATGATAATAGGCCAGGGGTTGGAAAGTTGGATCCAAGGGCTATTAAGAGTGTGTTCGTGGAATACTCTGCGATCCAAAAGGGATATGTGTGCTGGAGTCCAATTGAGCGGAGATTGTTTGTGAGTATGGATGTTATATTTTGGGAGCATGAGCCATACTTTCAGCAGGGGTTCCACTCACCTCTTGAGGGCTCGTCTGATAGTATACGATGAGAGGGGGAGATTGGTAATAATAGCAGAGATGAGAGTCATAGCGATAAAGAGGTACATGTGATAGTACGAGTGGGAGACATTTTTTTATCCCTTACCGATGAGTGAGTCGGGTGCCGTAGAAAGCGAGATTCTGAGCCAAGGGGAGCCGTCGTTGGTATATACGAGACACTATCCCCATACTCGATGACAAATGAGAGAGGAGACTAGAGAGGTTCCAGAGTCCCTTGCTCCAGTCTCATGCCCAATGTCCTTTCCTGCTTCGACTCCGGGGACACCTTCATCTTCATCTCCAGGTAATACTACTCCTGTCACTGATATTTCTATTCCTTCTACTGATATTCCTATCCATGATATTACTGTTAGGAGAATCACTTGCAGCAATGCAGAAGTTCCACCGAACAGATATGGTTGTTCTCCTGATAGGTTTCATCCCCATGATATTGCCAATTCTATCTCGTACTCTTATATACTTCTTGAGCATGGAGCATTCATTGCATCTTTGGATATTGTCTATGTTCTTAAGTATTGGCAGGTAGCTAAAGCCGACTCGAGATGGAGAGCGGCAATGATAGAGGAACTTGAGGCTCTTACAAAGAATAAGACTTGGCGTCTTGTGTCACTACCACCTGGTAAGAAGGTTGTTGAATATAAGTGGGTGATTACTGTGAAGCAGAACCCCGAGGGCAAAGTAGAGTGCTATTAGATACGACTGGTAGCAAAAGGATACAGTCAGGTGTATGGGATTGACTACATTGAGAAGTTTGCACCCGTGGCAAAAATGAGAACAGTCAAAACTTTGGTCTCTATAGCAGCAAATAAATGGTGGAATTTGCATCAGCTTGATGTGAAAATGCATTTCGTCATAGTGATTTAGAAGAAGAGGTATACATAGAGATTCCTCTGGGATTTGACACTGGTCAAACTGAGGGTCAAGTGTGCATTTGGTGTGTATTTGTATTAATGGCTTTGTAGTTGTAAACCTCTATAAAATGAGGTGAATATATAAGAAGATTTGAATAACAGAAACTTTTCTCGTGTTTAATCGTTTGCCATTTTACAATTATATCATTTATTTTTTATTGTTCTCGATTTATTTTGCAATATTTCTTTTTTTTGTTGGATATTGCATTTCGATGGGATTTGTTGCACAGCTTAACTATTTGCTATGTTGAATTTGTTGGATGTTGCAACTTTTTGGTGTGCGCAAGAGTTTTTGTTAAATTGTTGCCTACTGTCCTTGCACTAGTTGAACAAGAATCAGTTTCTGAAAGGGAACCTATGTCGCGTACGTGTAAGCGCAAGCGTATTCGGAACACACCACCCAAATACCTTATCCTGAACAAAGTTTATGAAAGATTATCATTCATAGAGAGGATCACTTAAGAGCCTAACAGGGAGTGTATTAAAAACATGAGGATGTCCAAGATCGCATTCTTAGAGCTTTGTAGAATTCTTAGAGATGATTGTGAGTTGAAAGATGATCAATATGTGCCCGTTATGGAGAAGGTTGCGATCTTCCTGCGCACGCTAACACACTACCAGAAAAATAGGATCCTGCAAACTGATTTTCAACGTAGTGGCCAGACCATCCGTCAAGTCTTCCATCAGGTTTTGTGTGATGTGCTTATGTTGCGTAGAAAATTACTTGCAACAACTAATCTAGTCGATCAAACATGCACCGATAGAAAATGGAAATATTTTCAGGTGCATATTATGCATTTTCTTTCTATGTGCTAGTTTTAAAGTCAACTTTCCATTATTAACTTTAATTATAGGGATGCATAGGTGCATTGGACAATACCCTAAACCCTAATAGGCTAACATGGAGTGTTTTAAAAACATGAGGATGTCCAAGATCGCATTCTCAGAGCTTTGTAGAATTCTTAGAGATGATTGTGAGTTGAAAGATGATCAATATGTGTCCGTTGTGGAGAAGGTTGCGATCTTCCTGCGCATGCTAGCAAACTACCAGAAAAATAGGATCCTGCAAACTAATTTTCAACATAGTGGCCCAACCATCAGTCAAGTCTTCCATCAGGTTTTGTGTGATGTGCTTATGTTGCGTAGAAGATTACTTGCAACACTTAATCTAGTCGATCAAACATGCATCGATAGAAGATGAAAATGTTTTTAGATGCATATCATGCATTTTCTTTCTATGTGCTAGTTTTAAAGTCAACTTTCTATTATTAACTTTAATTACAGGGATGCATAGGTGCATTGGACATTACCTACATAGCGGTGTACACTCTAGTAGAAGACCAGCTACGGTACAGGATAAGAAAAGGGCATTTAGCAACTAATGTCCTCGGCGCTTGTGAGACTCAGGGACGTTTTGTATACATGCTTGCTGGCAGGGGCGGAGCCTGGAAATTAAGGTAGGGGGGCCAAATTTTTCAGGGTTGAACATAGTGTGTTGGTCTGGTCCAATGGGGTATGCATGTTCAGATGTGAAACTGAAAGAGTTAAAATAAATTGAATTAATATATTAGAATTATATTAAAAAATTATAAAAGAATATATATATAAATCAAAAGGTATTAAAATATAAAATAAAAAAATTAAAGAATCAAAACAAGTTAAATCAATCAATTTGTTTGACTACCAATTTAGAAAATATTAAACTATAAAAAAATAATTATGTTAAAAACTAAACAAAATATATGTATAATAATATTCAATCAAAATAAAACAGTAAAGACTTGTTAGAAATGAAATTATGCAATCATATGTTGTGGTGTTAGCGGTGTAGTTGTACTTCAAATCCAATCCATTCAAAACTCAGCTACCAATTTTTACTAAACCCAGCTCTTTCTTTTCGAAAGAAAAGAAAAGAGCGAGAAGTAGACTTTGGGATTAGATCCCATTACCAACGGGCTACAGTTTCAAGTTTCTACCAACACATCCAAAACAACCTTGTATACAAAGCTAATACAAATATAAGTATAATATATTGAGGGGGGGCAATGTACATAAATATTATTTTTTTTATACATTATAATTTTTTTCTTAATTTTTTTTGGGGACCATGGCCCCCTTGGTCCCCCGTAGCTCCGCCACGGTTTGCCAGTTGAGAGGGCTCAGTTGCGGATGGTCGTGTGCTTTGTAATCCCAATGGGCTCAGGGTTCAGAATGATGAGTTAAATATTATGATGATACATATTCTAACAACGAGTATAATTTCATATTATTTGTTTTTTGTATTCGGATGGACGTATTATTTATGTTACAAACGAGATATCATCTGCAAGAGTGGGGTGGTGCAAATAAGATACCACAAACTTACCAAGAAATATTCAATCTTTGGCACTCAACAGCACGCAATGTCATAGAGAAAACTTTTGGTATTTTGAAGAAGCGCTTCACAGTGTTGAAGAGCCTGTTTTTCTACCCAATTAATACTCAATGTGATATTATTTTAACTAACGGTTTGCTGCACAATTTCATCATAAATGTCACCCCAACAGACCCATTATTGGTGCCTATTCCTGCACAATATGATGAGATGGATGGGCATGTTTGCAATTTGGATGAGATGAGGAAGACATGCAGTCTATTAATGCGAGTCACGAATAGAATTAGTTCAGAGATAATTTAGCCAACGGGTTTTGAGAGACATACACTTCTAAATTAACATCCTGACTTGTTGTATTCCCTTTGTTTACTAGTTGATTTCATTTGTTTGCAAAATATTGAAACTTATGGATGACTAAGATTAAGCCACTTAAGGGGAAGAAAAACCGTTACCTATTTCCAAGATTAAGCCACTTAATGCACCATGCAAAAGGCCCAGGACTACAGATGATGCACGCGTGAAAAAGATAAAGGTTGAGCCTTCAGCGGAGCTGTATAAGGCCAAGAAGGTATACATGATGCCGAATGAAGAAAAAGCATTGTTGGCTACATTGAAGGAGCTTTCTCTTGAAGGATGGAAGGTTGGCCAGTGGTGGGAAAGGGGAACACACCTGAAAGCTGCTGCTAGAGTACGGACAATGATTGAAGGGAGCACTATTACTGCGAAGCATGTGGACAACAAAATGCATAATTGGGGGAAGAACTATCATCTAGTGAATGAGTTTACCAAACTGAGTCGTGTTGCTATTGATTCAGAAACACACGCTTTTATAGTTGATTCTGAAGATATGTGCGTTGCGCTGATATAAAGAGGTATGGTGCACTATTTGTTATTGCATGAATATTCTTTATGTATTTTGTTAGGTAATCATATTTTTTTTTTTTAGTGAGTATACACAGGTGAACAACAAATATCTTGCACGTCGGGGCAAGTCATTCCCATACTATGAGTTATGATGTGAATTATTTGGTCAATACAGAGCATCGGGATCAGGGGAACGCGACCATGCCGATGCAGGAACTACCTCAAACACCAAGCAATGTGGTTGACCTCATAGATGATGATGATGAAGAAAGAGTGGATGATTCAACTATGCCGAAGGAAAGGAATAGACATGATATAGACCGATCAGTAGTCGATGGCGAAGCAAGTGTTAGCCGGGCAAGCGCCCTAAAACAAAATTGGTAGTCAGTCAAGCCTGACACTCTCCACGGTAGATGAAGTATTCCATACAGCAAAGAGACTATTTTCCAGACAACTGGATAAGGATCCAATGAGGCAGAAGACTGGCAGTTTGATAAAGCAGTTACAAGATTATGAGACATTGAATTTGGATAACAAAATCCGCCTTGTCGATCATCTTATAAAGCACAAGGGACAATACTACTATTGGGATAACTTAGATGAAGATGGTCGTGCAGAATTTATTAATCTTTTTTGTCTATGGAAACTTAGCTAATTGGGATTGTGATGGCTTCTTGTTCATGGATTATCTACGTAGTTACTTCAATGGTCATGCAACTTTATGTTTAGGATTGACAACGACATGCTTTTGGATGCAACTGCTCGTCAGTTTTTTCTTCCACGACTTACTTTCTTTGCACTCACCGATAATTTTTATTTCTTAGGGCTTACTCTATGTTCAGGATTGGCAAAGATAAATTTTTCATTTCTTCATATTTTTGGTTCTAAAATCCCCCCAAAAAACATATTGCTCAAATGTCTTCCTCCAAGGTCTCAATTGAGTTGATCAAGATTTTTGGCAATGAAAAATGCTTTTTTTTCTCTCCAGATTCATTTTTTTTTCCAATTTTGGCAAAAAAAAAAAACACATTACTTGAAATGGAACTTAATATTGGTTGTGTTGACATGAGAATTAATATTGGTTAAATTTGAGGGCAATTTAGTAAAAGAACAAAATTAAAAAAATGGGGCACGACAACCCATATATAATCCCGGACTATAAAACGAGATTATTTTAAGAGATAGAATCCCCTAAATCACTACCAAACATCCCCAAGTTATCCGTAATGAGGAGCAATTGAATTCTGGCTACCATACATAACACGGATAAATCTATTTATTACTTTCAAACATATTCTGATACCCACTAATTACAGTCTACATACAATCCATTCTATGTTGTAGAACTATAATGAACCAAACCGAACCATGTAGACATATCAAACTATGATGAAAGGAGAAGAAGAAGAAAATATGAACTTACAAAAACACAAAGTTCAAGCTTCAAAACTTTGGCTAGATCGTCGGTGAGGATCGATTGGATCAACCGGTCCGTCGTATCAACGGTGCGTGCTTTGCCCATCGAGCCAACTCATGGAATGTACCTCCTTCTTTCCTCGTTTTGGTGATGTCCGAATCGTTTCTCTTCAGCATGCCCCACAAGATGTGTACATCCTCGTATTCGCAGGTACGAATGTCTCGCTTTAGCTTCATGTGACCTAACAAAAAAGATTGCCACAAATGCGAATGATATCCACGACATCATAACTACTGAATACGTGCGAGGTGGAACAAATTAATCTGAGAGGATTACCAATGACGGGGACGAGCCCCTAGATCGAACACAATTTTAGAAAAAAAACTTTGCACTAAAAATAAAAATCAGGGTGGTGTATGGTGGGGGCAGCATGAGGCAGGGACATTGACAGATGCACTAAGGGGCAGCCCCCCTCTGTTACGACTTGTCATATGTACATGTATGTTTAAGGATAGTTTAATCATTGTACATTATTAGGTTAATTGTGTATAACATTGGTTGTAATTGGGAGATAAAAATATCACGGCCGTAAGCCGCAACAAACAGAGGAATTAAGACAGAGAACTTCTTTCAGAAATTTCTTTGGTCTCTTCATGGTATCGGAGCTACAACGATCCGTCGGATTCGTTGCTCTGTGAAGATTGATCTTCCATATTATCACCATGGTCGACGACAAATCCAACAAGGCTGTTGTTGTACCCGGCGGTGTCATGCCCGCAAGTCCATACGGATTGCTTCCCAGCGATCAACCTAGTAATGTTATCACACCTGTGGTGTTTCGCGGAAACAATTATGAAGATTGGGCTCTTGCTGTACGAGTTGCTCTTCGTGGTATGCGAAAGTGGAAGTACATCGAAGGAAAAGTTGCCTGTCCGACAAGCGACGATGATTTGGAAGAGTGGATGACCCTTCAGTCATTACTTGAGTCATGGATACTCAATATAGTTGAGCCCAAATTGAGAAAAACCATTTCATATCGTGAGAATGTTGCCCTGTTGTGGACATACATCCGCGAGCGTTTTTCCGTTGGAAGTAGTGCTCGCTTGTACGAAATTTAAGACTGCATTGCACGATTGCAAGCAGCACGGTGAGGATCTTGCCTCGTATTTTGGCCGCCATACGCCGTTGTGGGACAAAATTACTAACTACGAACCTCTGCTGGTTTGTTCCACGGAGGGGTGTCCTTGTGATGTAACCAAAAAGGTTCAACTGAGAAGCGATGCTGAAAAATTACACCAATTTTTGATGGGATTGGATGATCAATATTGCACGGTCTGATCTCAGATTCTCACTCTTGATCCGCCCCCTACTTTGATGCACGCATATTCTCTTGTTATGCAGGAGGAAACTTTATTACCATTGCTCGCAGTAAGGAAACTAAAACTAAAGATGTTGCGTTTGCTGCGCACAATCGCCACCCCCGTCTTCTAATGACACAGAAGATAATCGTTGTGGTCATTGCAAGCGAAAGGGGCATCATATATCAAAATGTTATGAGCTCAATGGATATCTAGAGCACTATGGACGTGGCAGAAGGGGCGGCCATGGTGGCAGAGGCGCCGGCCGCTCTAGTAGGAACGGAAATAATGATGATTAGGTGCCTGACCATCAGGTTAATGTAGCTGTCGTGCAGTCATCAGCAGGAACGAAAGGGCCTCTACCTAAGCTCACGCCTGAGCAATGGGCAGCCGTCTTTGAGGCGGCCAATGCTCATCGTCCCGAGACTTTTGGTGATAAATTGACTGGTAAGCCAGTATGGCTCCTCAACATGGGTGCCTCGCAACATATGACTGGAGAACGAAGTAAATTGTTTTCTCTGAAACCTACTATTCCTTGCAGCATCACTATGCCGAATGGTGATTCTACTATGGCCAATCGCAAGGGAGTGATGGATCTAGGGCATAACATTCATGTCGATGATGTGCTCTTAGTCCCATCTATGAAATGTTCTTTGTTATCTGTTTCACAACTTACTGAACAATTAAACTGTATTGGTTCGTTTACTCATCAGTGGTGTGTTCTATAGGACCTACCTACGAGGACGGTGATTGGAGAGGGGACACAGCGTGACGGGGTATATTATTTGAAGCACTTGCGAACCGCTCAAGTTCCTTTGAAACACGTTCGGGCCTCTGTAGTGGATAATCAGAATGTGTGGCATCGCCGGCTCGGTCATCCGTCTAGGCGAGTCTTGAAGTCTATTTCCGGGATTGCTAGTTCAGGTGTTTTGCAGAATTGTGACGTTTGTTTTAAAGCGAAGCATACACATAGCTGTTTTTCTGATAATTCACATCGTGATGCTTCCTGTTTTGATTTGATACATTGTGACATTTGGGGTCCTTATCGTGTTCAATCCACTACTGGTGCTCATTATTTCTTGACTATTGTTGACGATTATTCTCGTGTTGTGTGGATTTACTTGATAGGTTCAAAATCTGAAGTTAGTCACTTACTTCCTCAATTTTGCACAATGACCGTACGTCAATTTGGAAAACACATTAAGGTGATTCAAAGTGATAATGGCAGTGAGTTTGTGGGACTTCAATCTTATTTTTTTGATAATGACATTCATCACACATAATTATGAATATCTCAGATAACTGAATTAATACTATATAACTTTGCTGATAACACAAAACATAATCCATCCGGCAAGTCGATATAGGTCGAGTCCAATATTCATGTACCCCGTACACTCATATTTCATGCGATTAAACATATACCTCGTATCAATGATCTGTGAAACATGATCCTGCATTAATCCACATGCTAGTCGATTTAGTCATCTAGTTGTTCCCTTACTAATGACTTTAAGACTAGGAACTAATTTAGAGTTTGATAAAATTATGGAGTTTCACAATTTGAGTCATTAACCCAAATGATATATAATATACATATACAAAACTCAATGAACAAAATAATTTTCATCATTCAGCACACATGAAACTAATAAGAGCACAATGCTCTAGGTCACTAACCCAACACAATGGTGGGCGAGACCTTTCTTCAACCTGATTTTCCGTCAATTATCTGCGCCTTCGTCGCTGAACTTTCCACCCTTCCTCTATTTGTGTAGGTCTCTCCATCACGACATCTTGTTTGTCCTGTACTGCTACAGGATTTGGTACTTGCGGAATCAACAACGTTTCTGACTCTGGAATCATTTCATCTTATATAAACATACCACCACATCTACTACCATCATCCACCTCCCCTTGTTCACTTCCAACCTCCACACAGACCTTTTTCATTTTATCCTCGCACAATAAACCCCCATTGAACACCTGCGGGTTAGCTCCTTTCACCGCGTGAGATGGTGGCACATGACCCTTGCCCGACTCAATCAACCCAACTATGTCCACCACAGTATCATCACTTCCCTTCACCGCCTTGGCTTCGAGCAATGTACCACGAGAACCTACATCGCCATAGCTCTTCCGTGATTCCAATGGTTTGACTTGCAACATTTTTGGTTAAGAATTAAAAAAAAATGGTTAAGCCAAATTAGATTGTATTATCACTATTTACTATTTTGGATGAATACAACTGTAGCAATTTTTTTGTTTGATAAGTGAATTTGCTTAAATTAAATGGCAAAAAACCTTCACTTTACCGCTCCTCTCTCATGGGAGAGGTAGAAGATCTCCAGACTATCTACATCTAGCTGAAACTAACAAGACTGCCAACTAGAATAAGTGGGAAAGCTAGTTATCAGAAGTGGGCATAAGATAATAGGTGGTTTAGCTAAAGGAAAACCAGGTTGTTGCATGAAGTTGTTCTTTAGATCCAGTCTCCCAGGGATCTTCCACTGCGTATTTGGTTATGCACCTTCATCCACTGCCATAACAGATTTGTATCATGCCAAATGGTTGTGTCTCATCTCCTTCGGTGTCCCAACATATGTAATTCTGTTCTTTCCAAATACACCAGATAACCGAATGCCACAATGACTTCCACAAATCAGAGCCTGACCTAATCTGTCCCATATGGCTGTTAAAATGTAGCTGCTTATCATTATGGCTTATATGTGTCAAGCCAAATAAGTTGTACACTGCACCTCACAGTTCCCAGACATTGGAGCACTCTATAAAAAAGTGATCAAGTGTTTCAGTGGTTAGTCCACATCCTACACACCTCTGAACAGCCATTTCCAAGCGCATATCGCGTTTTAATAAGTTATCAGTTGTCTGAATCCTATCTTGCAGCAGCCATTTCCAAGCGCATATCGGTTCGCATATGCCATAGCCATTTATATAGGAGGGCTTTGTTCATATATTGCAGATCTCGTAGCCCCAAACCACCGTCATCCACTTTTCTGCACATTTGTCTCCAACTAATCCAATGTATAGATCTTCTACTTGATTGACTTTGTGACCAAATAAAGTTAAACATCAATTTTTCCATTGCCTTCACGGTTGATTTAGGGACTTCGTATATAGAATACAAAAAAACCGAAAGACTTGTCAGAACAAATTTTAAGAGAGTCACTTTTTCAGCCAGTTATAAAAACTTGTTGCTCCACAAGTTGATAATTTGCTTTACCTTTAGTAATACATCATTCCACGTCGTTGTTCTTCTTGGAATTGCTCCCAATGGTACTCCCAGGTATATAAAAGGGAATACTGCAGTTTTACATTGTAATAGTCTAGCATGGCTTCTTAGTTCTTCAGTTCTTATGTTAACCCCGAAGAGGTTGTTTTTTGAGAAATTAATAGGCAATCCATGGATAAGTTCAAAGATCCTCAACACTTCTTTCATTACAAATACATTCTCCTTTCTTCCTTCAGCAAATAGTGTATCATCAACGAACTAGAGGTGAGAAATGCAAACCAGAAGACTAAGGTCCTACACATCCACTATCAAAAATAATGAAAATGAAAATGAAATTGTGGAGCGAAAAGATATTCCTGATTTATTTATAGAACACTTCAAAAAACAGCTCAATGGGGATAACATAATAAACA
>JAOWBN010210920.1:0-13935 GCA_028565015.1 Pinguicula moranensis | reverse complement strand
ACTGGCCACTGGAGACGCAATTGCAAAGATTATCTTGAATCTTTGAAGAAGCTTAAGGAAGCATCTTCATCAGGTATTTACATGATTGATGTCCTCCGAAGGGATCTTATCTACCTTCATGAAGTAGCAACCAAATTTTGCTTAACAGAATGTCATGAAATAGTTGTTTCTCCATGGATAAATAAATAACTTGATTGAGATCGAACTTTATGTGCTTCATCCATATAAAATCGTTTTAGTACTTTCAATTTATATTCAAATCATAATTTTATCCATATAAAATTGTTTCAGTACTTTCAATTTATGTGCTTTATCAATAACTTGATTGATGCACAAAATTTTTATTTTTCAAGTGCTCAATCTGAAGATATAAACATAATTTAGTATTTCCAATGTCTTTCATTTCAAGTTTATTTTCAAGCCTTGACTTTTGATATCTATGGGATTTCAATTATATTCAAATCATCTAATACACTTCAATGATTGAATATTGAAATCCAGATCTTTTGGTGAAAACACATGGCCATATAGGATTATTGATATAGCTCTCTTTTATATAAAAAAAATGTAGTCAAGCAATTGTACCACATGCGATACAAACCAGAGGACAAAGCAAGCATTTTTTTAAATACACCTTTCTTACCCAAAACAATAGATGTAATATTAAGATACTTATTGGCACTCTTTCATTCATTGTCTCGATAGGATATCAGTTCAATCAAATATCTTTGAAACTCAATAAGTTTCTTTGGAACTTTGTTGAGAATAATGTATCCTCAGTTTTAAATTTTGTTCCCCGGATAGTAAAATACTGGTTCTACCAGAGTCTTTAATCAATTTTGTACTAACATATATTGTGATCACATCAGCTTCTTCCCACTAGAAGAAATATTTTTTGTTATTAAATATTGTGTGCATAGTAGCACTATCCGACAGCCATGTCTTCTTCATTGACTTTGAATATTGTAGTGTCAATGTCCATATTTATCTTCAAATAAATAAGATTAAAGTAAGAAATTTGCAATTTAAAATAAAATGCATAATTCATAAAAACATAAATATAAGCATAAGCATAATAATACAAAGCAAAAATAATGAAAATACAACTATTATGATTAATCAAAAATATTAATTATTGTCAGCTTTAGGGTTGATGGGGATAATCAGCAAAATCAAGGTGTGATATATCAAATAGCTCATTGTTGAAATTATTTTTAACAAATTTTATTTCAACACTTTTTCCTTTTGTTGATGCCTGATAAAGGTCAACCAAATACTCTGTAGTATGACAAGTCTTTTGCCAATGGCCCTTTATGCCATATATGTGACAAACATCTTCCATAAACATATTATTCAATCCTTCTTTTCCTTTATTTTGCTTTTCAGCAGTATTTTTCTACTTATGGGAATTTTTAAAATTATGGTGATCATTTCGAAAATAAGTATAGTGGCATCTTCCTCGATCATGTCCCCGACCACGATCACGTCTCCATGCATAGCAAAAATCATGACTTTGGTCAATAAAATAATGATGCATTCACTTCAGGAAATGCATAAGATCCAGTTGGTTGAAACTTTTTCATCATCTCATTATTTTGTTCAGCCACCAAAAGACATGAAATCAGTTTAGAATATTTAGTATAGCCCCTCTCACGCTATTGTTACTGTAAAAGCACATTAGAGGCATAAAAATTAGTGTATATTTTTTCAAGCATATCATTGTCAGTTATATTGGATCCACAACTTCATCGTCGAAGTACATGACTGAGTTATACTCACGGACAAATTTAAAATCTTGCAACCTCAAATGTGACCATTCATCACGGACATGATGTAAAATCACTTCTCTCAGCCACCGAAAGATATGAAATCACTTTTCTTTAAGATTATTCCAGTTAAAGTGGATTTTTTTATAGTGAGTTACTCAATTTTCAAGCATACATCATGATGCCGCAAAAAAATCATGACTTTTGCCTTATTTTTTTTTGAGACTTGATTAGCCATTTCTATGGTCTTTTCAAGACGGATATCGTATAAATATTAGTTCAGTGAATATATTGTTAGTATAAGTGTAAATAACAACAATTGAAAGAAATTGATTTAAGACCATATAATGCAGTAACAAAAGATTTTCTCATGCTTCATCCTTTCTTCGTTTCTCATTTCAATATGTCTACGTTTATACAAAGGGAAACTTTATTGGTAGACAATGATAATAAACTCTACTGTCTTGACTGTCTTCTCCATCTCCATGTCATCAATCACACTATTCATAGGTTAATGACTTGCATCGTGTTGATAAATGGGAATTAACAATATAAGCATTTGTATCATTTTTAACGACATTAATTGGATCTGGACCCAACCGTAGGGTCATGGTTTGCATTGGACCGAACCTCAACTCCATTGTACGTCACTAACTGGATCTGGACCCAACCCATAGGATCACGATTTGCCTTGGACCGAACCTCAAGTCCATGTTGCCTCATTAACTGGATCTGGACCAGAGCCATAGGCCGTAAGATCATTTTCTGGACTAGACCCAACCTCAAGTCTATTTTTTCGCATTAAACATGTCCCATCACTGAAAATACACGAAAATTGAATCCTAAAAATATGGTATCAAAGTCGATGATTCAATCCATGGTTTCATCATCTACATATCCCGCCTGAAAAATCATGACAGACAGACCAAGCTAACAGATATCCCCGACGACAGAAACGAGTCAAGCTTCAGGAAATCTGTTAAACCAAATCGCTAACTCTTGAAACAAACGAACCCCCCAGAAAATAACCAAGCTATCTACATAACAATGAAACTCAATGACCACAATTATTCACTATGGTCACGGTTAATGAAAGTAGCAATTGGTGGAAGAGAGCATATCACCGGAAACTCTTTCCCTCTGAATACCCGAGATCCTAAATTTCAAAGCGGGAGCAGGTGGATCTAACAGCTTGCTCGTGGATCCTGCACGCAATTGAGACCGATTTGGTCAACAATTTTGCAGAGTATCTTGCTGCAAATGAATTGTGGGAAGGGCTAATCACTACCTACAACAGTGGAGGATATTCCCTACAAATTTTCGACCTCACGATCAAGGTGAATCGATAGCAACAAGACGAAGGAATGCTTGAAAACCTTAAGGCATGTTCCAACGCATCTAGCGAGAAATCAATCAGAGATAGCCAGATCCAATGACTTCTCCCACAGATATTGCAATGTTCAACCGACTCTGACAAGAAATACGACTGTTTCAACTGTTGGCCACCATGAAAGACGATTATGATGCAGTAAAGAGAAATCTCCTCAAGGGAGACCCTCTCTCCTCAATAGAAGTAGACTATGTTGCTATCCACCATGAAGCTGCACAACTAAACATTCTAGATTGAGTGAACAACGGCTACAATAATACATTGCAGGGAGTGAGAAGTGATTTCATTTCCAGATCTTAGTCAGACTGTATCAAACCTTTGGTGAAATCATCATCCCGAGGATTGAAAGGAGAAAAAATAAAACTCTTATGCCAAGGAGTATGGAATAATAGGGCATGCAACTGAGAACTGTTACCGGCGAGTTGGATACCTCGACCGCCTACAGTGCAAGGAGTGTAGACAGAGTGGGCATCCCACGGAAAAATGCTACAAGAGAGTAGGATATCCCAACAGATGGTCGGGAAACAAGAAGAAAGAAGAAAGAAGGGGCATTGTGGCCATGACCACTGGAAACCTAGACACCGCTAGAAATAGCGGCGACGACTGGCCTCACGGAACACCTAGCTTTGGTACAGTTGCAGCAGCGGCGGGAAGAGAAGCGTGAGAAAACATTAGAGTAGGTATGAGAATTAAGAAAAATTTCTTATCTCATACTACGTGTGTTACAGGAGGAGTTCAAGAATTAGAAGAAAACCACAATCGAGTAGATTAATGTAATGGTGGGGGTCTGGGAATTGAGACAACAGCAGTCGAGGCAATGTTGCCTTGGAATCGCGAAACTTCAGTAGCCGAAGCATTAATGTCATTGCAGGTCCTCAAGCCATTCCCAGAAACACATTTGGTCTCGAGATTCTTTGAAAATCTGAGATAGACCCCTCTCATTTTTTGAAATACAAAATCACATATATACAACGATGGATTGCAATTTTTTTTGAAACATAATACTTCTATACCACCCAATCCATTGGTCAAGGGGAGCATATTGAGAAGAATCCTCTGAATTGGTTACTTTGCCCAGACAACTTGCTCGAAACTGTCCCCACAGAACTAGTTAGAGTCACCAATGAGCCAGTCCCTAAAAACATAGAGCATAACTCCATGCCAGAAGATCGCTCGCTCACCTCGTCCGAAGATCCTAAGGTAACGCATTCTAATCTGGAGCCTATATCTAATGATACTTCCGGTACAATTTACTCTGATGTTGAGAGTATAGCTTCAGAACGAAACCTTCAAGTACAGAAATATGTGAGGCACATGGTCGATATGTACAGCCTCCCAGAAACACTCGAGGCATCCCTTCTAAGAGACATGAACCTGAATATAAGCCAAAGACAGTTAGATATCCAATAGGTAGTCAGGAGGAGACAACCAGAACATCTGGATGTCACATTACCAAAAACAGTTTAGGAGGGACAACAAAGCACAGAATGGCTAAAAGCAATGGAAACCAAAATGGAGGCTCTAAGAAAAAATGATACGTGGGAGAAGTGTGAACTACCTACTAGCAAACGACTTGTCGTATGTAAGTGGGTATTCATTGTGAAACAAAAAGCTATTGGATCAATTAAAAGGCACAAAGCTAGACTCGTAGCGAAAGGATATATTCAAACATATGAGATTGACTACTCAGAAACATTCTCTTCGGTTGCAAAAATTGATACTATTCGAGTACTATTCTTAGTTGCGGAAAATCTGGATTTGTCATTTCATCAGTTTGATGTCAAGAATGTATTCATCCATGGAGACCTAAAAGATATGGATGAAGTAATATGTCAGCACCATCGGGCTTCTCTAGGACATTCTGACAGAATAAGGTATGTAAGTTGAAGAAGGCACTATATGGTTTAAAACAGTCACATCGGGCATGGTTTGGACGTTTTACCATAATTATGAACAAATATGGGTATAAGCAAAACAACTCTAATCAAACACTATTCCTCAAGAATAATGGGGAGCTGATGACCTATTCGATTATATATATTGATGATATGATAATCACTGAGAGTGATATAAAACAGAGATTGTAGAACTTTGAAGAAACTTGTTTAAAGAATTTGATATGAAAGAACTGGGAGAGCTAAAGTATTTTTTGGTCATAGAGGTTCAAAAGATCACAAGAAGAAATCTTTATTTCACAACAAAAATATATTTTTGATCTCTTAGTAGAAACATGACTCATGGATTGCAAACCAGTTGATGCATCAGACATTGTAAACCATAAACTACAGATGATTGAAGGAACACCCCTGGTTGACAAAGAGAGGTACCAACATTTAGTTGGAAAGTTAATATATTTGGCTCATACTCGATCGCATATAGCTTATGAGTGGAGGTTATCAGTCAATATTGCCCTCAAGAAGACTACACGGAAGCATCACTAAGAATTGTCCGCTATTTGAATAGATCCCTAGGTAAGGGGATTAACTTCAAGAAAAATGGCCATCTAGATGTTCATGGATGCACTGATGCTGATGGGGCAGGTAATCCAATAGACAAAAGATTAACTGTTGGGTACTTCATGCTCGTAGAAGGAAACCTTGTGTCCTTCTACGAGTGCAGAGACAAAATTTCAAGGAATCGTTCGAGGACTTACTGAAATAATCCCGTGGTAAAGAAAACTATTGGCATAAGTAGGACGACCAGTATCAGGAACCCGACAATTAAGGTGTGACAATCGAGCTGCTATCAGTATCTGCGAAAATCCAGTACAGTATAATCAGACTAAACATGTTGAAGTAGATCGATACTTCATCAAAAAAAATTGGAAGAAACGATTATGAATCTACCATTTGTCAGGTCAAAAGATCAACTAAAATATATTTTAACCAAAGCAGTATCAAGTCCTGCTTTATCCAATGTACTGTGCAAGTTAGGGGGTGTTAAAATAATCAGGGGAGGAGATCTTGGATATATTTGTGTAAAAGCAAAGAGTCAAATTATAATGACCATTGCCTTAATATCCGAGATCTTCCCTTATTTTCAGTTAGGCATTTGCCTATTTAGCATAGTGTAAACATAATGAAAATACACGAAAATTGGTACCAATCCTGAAAACAGCCTTTGCCTTTTATTTTTATTTTTTTGGATAGGTTAAAGGAACATACCTTATACTGAAATCTTTCCTGCACTAAAGTATGGAGCTCAAAACTTTTTTAGGGTGTGAGTTAGTTCATAGTTACAAAATATGTTAATAACTAACCTAATTCATTATTTTATTTGCCATGACATATATATATATATATATATATATATATATATATATATATTAGTCAAGGATAACGTGTATAGTTGATTTTTCTTGATCGGAATTAGATGTTAAAATATTCCACTTGCATGGACCAATCTAGTTCAACTTATGTCAAGAGCACGACTACTGAAGGAAAACAAGAAGGAGAGGCAAAAGATTTGGCAAAATTTTCCGTGTCTATTAACATCAATTTTATACAGTATATAGAAAATCAAGCCAAACATACCCAGTAAATCTCGCCCTGAAGTAGGGTCTAGGAAGGGTAGGACGTACGTAGTCGTATCCCTATCTCAAAAAAGATAAAGAGACTATTTTCGTGGAAACCCCCAATTCGAGGGAGAAAAAAAACAAAAAACATATATATATATATATATATAAAAAATAAAATAGCTAGAGTAAAATATATAAATAGGTTAATAATAATAAAACAGAAATAAAAGTAGAGAGAAAATGCATAGCTAAGTAATTACATGAATGCATAAATAAATACTCGAATAAATAAATAAATAAATAATATATATTTGAATCACTAAATAAATAAATAAATATAACCAAACCCTCTATTCTATCCTAGTTACCCCAATCTGTCCAAAATTCAGTATACATACGTCTGCCCTATAAAATTATATATATATCTAATCGTAATATGATGTCTCTAACTCGTCCAATCAGAAATCATGTTCTAAGAGAGGTCTAATCTTGTTAAATCTAATCGAATTTGCTCATCTCACGTCATCCTAGGTCCCACTCTTCCCCGTTTTTCTTCCACTTGTAGCCCTTTAACTCTTCTGACAGTCTCGTCGACACGCCTTTTGCGTACATGTCCAAACCATCGTGATCTCCCCTCTCTCAATTTGATACTAAAAATCCCATTTGGGATCTTATTTAATCTCATACAACCATACATCCATCTTAGTATTCTCATTTCCGCTACCTCAAACTTTTGTACATGTGTCAGTCTCATAGCCCAACACTCTGACTCGTAGAGCATGGCCGGTCTTATAACCATCATATAAAAAATTTCCTTCAACTTTAGTGAAAATTTCTTATCGCATAACACTCTCGTAGACGATAGTCATTTCATCCATCCGACCTTGATGTGATGGACAATATCGCCTTCAATGCCCCCATTCTTTTATTTAATAGACTCTACATATATGAAACTATCCTTCTGTGGGAGTACTTGATGCGCAATCATAACTTCAATTCCACCTTCCTCCGTTTCATTAGCGAAATTGCACACCATGTACTTAGTCTTCGAGCAACTTAAGCGTAGTCCCTTGGCCTCCAATGTTATTTTTCAATGCTCCAACTTTGCGTTAACCTCCTCCTTTGTCTCTGCCACTAAAACAATGTCATCCATCATGGTACTTGATCTTGTATGTCCCTAGAGAGTACATCCATAATCACCACAAGAAGGAGTGAATTCAGTGTTGACACTTGGTGTAATCCTATATCCACCGGAAAATATCATGTTTCACCCACTAGGATCCGCGCACTAGTCTTTGTGACCTCATACAAATCCTGTATATCCCTCACATACATCCACGGACCTTCTTGGTTTCTTGACGTTCTCGGTATTTCTCCATTAGCATCCGAGGAGATGGATTGCTTCCATCATCGACCTCCTGGGTATAAAGTCAAATTGTTTCTCTTTCACATGTACTTCTCTTCGTAATCTATGCTCAATAACTCTCTCCCACGGTTTCTTTATACAGTATATAGAGAGGTAAGAAAAATCTCTAACAATGCTAATTACCTAATTACAAGGGATTTGATATTACCCATTAAGGTAATTACATACAACACAATAATGAAACTTTCCTAAAGAGCATAAAGGTAATTTCCTTCACACTCAACGTAGTTTTTTTGACACTCCCCCTTAAGTTGGAGAGTGAATGTTGTGAAATCCCAACTTATTGCCCAATGTTTCAAACTGATCCTTTCCCAATGCCATCGTAAATATGTCTGCTAGGTGAAGGCATGTCAGCACATAGGCAGGGTTGATCACTCTTGCCTGTAATTTTTCTTAAACTATGTGACAATCTATCTCAGTATGCTTCGTTTGCTCATGAAAAACATGATTTGTTGCAATGTGCAAAGCGACCTGATTGTCACAGTATAGCGGTGTTAGACCTGTTAATGGAACCTTTAGATCTTGTAAAATGTACTGTAACCATGTCAAACCCAAACATGTATTTTACATGGCTTGATATTCTTTTTTTGGTGAAGTTCTCAAAATATTGGTCTATTTCTTTGATTCCCACGATATGAGTGAGGTGCCGGCGAAGATGCATAACCTATAATCGATCTTCGAGTAGTGCGACAACCTACCCAATCTAAATCAAACAAAACCTTTAACGTTAGGTCATTTGTGGAAGGTAGTAACAAAGGCCTGGAGTCCTTTAATATATCTGAGAACGCATAATGCAGCATGCCAGTGTGGCTTGCGAGGCTATTGCATGAACTAGCTCTATGTTCGAACCAAATAGACTATATCAGGCCTTGTAATGGTAAGATAAATCAGTCTACCTACCAATCTCCTGTACTTGGTTGGGTCGTCTAGTAAGTCGCCATCTATGAGAGCGAGCTTCAAAGTTTGTTTTATTGGAAACTTATCTGGTCGTGCACCTGTGAGCCCTGAGTCTTGCAAAATGTCAAGTGCATATTTTCTCTTAGACATGAAGATGCCATGTTTGGAATGGGAAAACTCGATCCCTAAGAAATATTTCAAGTCTTCGAGACCTTTGATTCAAAAATGCTTATTAAGGTTTTTCTTAAGGAATTTTATTTATTAAAGATCATTGTATGTGACTAGAATGTCATCAACCTTGATGAGAACAATAATAAATGAGGTACCTTGCCCTTTTTGGAGATAGAGTAGTCGGCTTCAGACTGACGATAGTCAGCCCTCTGAATAGCATCCGAGAAAGTAAAGAACCAATTTTGGGAGGCTTCAAACCATATAAGGACTTATTGAGTCGGCATACAGCGTTCTCCCCCTGTCGGCAAAGACCAGGTGGGGGATCCATATAGACAACCTCATGTTGGCTGCCATGAAGAAAGATGTTTTGCACATCAAGTTGATGAGCAAACCAATGATGGGCGAAAGCAATTGTCAGAAGGCAATGCAGGGTTTTGAGCTTGGTAGTGGGGGAAAGGTCTCCTTGTAATCGATGCCTTTGACCCGGCTGTAGCATTTAGCAACAAGACAAGCTTTGAAGTGCTCGATCAAACCATCAAAATTGTATTTAATCTTGCATACCCAGCGGCAAATGATAAGCTTATGACCAGGAGGAAGAGGAAACAAGGTCTAAGTGTTATTGTGTTGTAATGCCATGATTTCAGCATCCATGTCTTGCTGCCAATTCTGATCAAGGACTACCTGAGCATATGAGGTAGACTCTCTGTGGGCTATAATGTTAGCTAGAAATGCGCGGTAAGCAAGTGAAAGGTGTGAAGATGAAAGAAAGTTGGATAGAGGATACCTTGTGCCGTGTAGACCTGAGCTTGTGTTAAAATGATTGGCCTGAGTTGATATGTCATAGTCTCTATGCCATGTGCGAGGTTGCATTAGACGATTGGAGCGACAGGCGGAAGGTTGAGAGGGAGTAGGTATAGTGAATTGGGTGTTGGCAAAGCACTTGGGATAGGTGAGGTGGGTGACATAGGCACAATGGTGCTGTCGGGATCAGGCGTGGATGAAACTAGCATGGATTGGTCAGTCTGTGAGGAAGACTGAGTGGGGATATCTAGGGTGAGGTTTGGCAGTAGGGAATTGTTGGGAGGTGGGACGGCATCGGTGAAGGGAAAAAAATCTTCATGGAAATGGACATTCTCACTGACAAAGAATTGTTGAGAATGTAAATCATACCGTTTGTAACCTTTTTGTCAAGTGGGATAGCCAACGAAGATGCATGTCTTGGCTCAAGGATCGAACTTCTATTTAGGATGGACAATAGTAGCATAACACAAGCATCCAAACACCCAAAAATGACCAAGGGATGAAGTACATTTGTATGAAATATCAAAGGGTGTTTTGTTTGCTAGCAAAGGTGAAGGCAAACGATTCATCAAAACACATTCCCCCCAAAAAAATAAGTGGTGAATGAGATTGAATAAAGAGAGCTCGTGTGACCTGTAGTATGTGATGATGTTTATGTTCTATGACTCCATTTTGTTGTGGAGTGTAGACGCAAGTACGTTGAAACTCAATCCCATGTTTTTGAAAAAAGTCATGAGATAGAGGAATTCCCTAGCATTGTCAGTGCGGACGGCTCAGACTGGAGTACGAAATTGCATTGAGGCAAAGTGAATGAAATATTGCAAGATATGTGTTGTCTCGGATTTATTTTGCATGAGAAAAATCCATGTGCATCTGCTAAAGTTGTGCCTCGAAATGTGTGGGGAATTTATGAGGACCCCAGATATCACAATGTAGTAAATCAAATGAAGCAGTAGTAGATATTATACTTGTATGAATCTGGTTTGTTTGGCCAAAGGGCAAACATTAAAATCACGAGAAAATAAAATGTTATGATGAGAATGCAACAAGGGAGAAACCAGTTTGAGGCGGGATAGTGCGGGATTGTAGAGGCACATGTGCCATAGGTCAATGGTGTGAAGTCGTCGGGAGACGTGAAGGAAAGTGTGTGCCTTCTGCAACAGATACATGTAGTAGAAACTAACATGCTGCCTACCCGAGCAAATCAACCTCCCCGTAGCCAAGTCATGCAACACATAAAAATTGGGAAAAATGATGGCACAACAATTTAGAGAATTAGTCAATTTGGTAGCAGACATCAGGTTTAAGTTAAAGAACGGAACACATAAGACATCACCACACTTTATGTGGGAGTTAAAACGAAACCATGTTGGTAGATGTGATGGGTGTCATGGAACCTGTAGGTAGATTAATGGTAGAGACTAATGTAGGCTTTTTCTAGGAGAGAAATAAAGGATCAGTCTAGGGATGGCCATTTGAGATTTCAGGACGGGAAATGGTTGTTCCCGTTCCAGTCTTGAAATTTTTCGGGAACGGAAAATGGTTCCCGTTCCCGGACCAAAGTCCCAAAGTCCCAAAAAAAATTGGACTTTGGGAATTCGGGACCCGAATTCCCGAATTCTAAATTTGCATGAAATTTTTTTGGGAATTTTGGGACTTCGGGACTTCAGGACCGAAATAGGTTGTTCCCGTTCCCTTCCCGAAAATTTTTCGGGAACGGAAAACTATTCTCGTTCCTGGACCGTACCCCCGAATGAAACGGAAAACTATTCTCATTCCTGGCCAAAAATTTCGGGACTTTGGGATTCAAAACTTCGGGAATTCCCGAATTCTTGAATCCCGAATGGCCATCTCTAGATCAGTCGGTCAGAAATAATGTGATCAGTAGCCCCACTATCCAATCCAAGATTTTGTCAATGCAGAATTAACACATACATGAGGTGATATAGACAAACCTGCTGCATTTGCATAAGCATTACTATTACCGATGTTGGTATACTGGTTTAGCAAGGACAATGCCTGAGCCAATTGCTGAAGTTGTGCAATGAAAAATCCCTGCAGTGGTTTGGGGGGAGGGGCAGAGTCGTTGTCATGGGACATCGGGTTAGTGGCATGGGCGACTAGAATGAAGTTTCGTCCCAGTCCCCCCGATCCATGTTGATGTTGCTGTTGCGACGAAGGGCAACCCCCTTCATTTCCTGTCCCATTTTTAGATTTGCATCGATCCTCGGTGTGACCTCATTGGACATCCTCCCATGCTTGTTGGATTGAAATCGAATGAATTACGCCTTTTGCCAGATCAGGCTCTACGGAGTGGGCAAGCCACGATACGATCATACTATCAGATCGTTTCCATAGTGTGAATTCGACGACTTGCAGGTCCGTCAATGGTGGTTGGATTGAGGCATCTACAAATCCGACCGTGTTCTTGGCTATGAGGACATGAAGCATATATTTGCTCAATGACGGATAATTGGTGTCGTCCAATTTGGTGGGAACGAGCAGGTATCTGGGCTAATCTGAGTGATGAACGGAATACAGATCCGATGTATTTGCTTCCTTGGTCACGAATTTGTCAGTGTTTTTGTTGTTGTTGTTGTCGGCCATCAGGGAGGAGAATGAAAAGTTCTCGGTTGATGCGTGAGGGTTGCAAAGATGGTGTTGTCAACTGCACCAGGAAATTTTCTGCTCATAGACCATATCAAGAACACGGCTAACAAGGGAAAACAAGAAGGGATAGTGATTGATTTGGCTAAATTTTTTGTGTCAATTAACATAACTTTGTACAGTATATATAGAGGTACGGAAAATCTCTAACTATGCTAATTACCTAATTACAAGGAATTTGATATTACCCATTAAGGTAATTACATTAATTACATACAACACAACAAGTGAGCTCTTTTAAAGAGCAGAAAGGTCATTTCCTTAACACTCAAGGTAACTTAACAACTTATAAAAAAAACTAATTTTCTCATAGGCTAAAAAATATATGCATTTTTGGGAAGAGATTTGGCATACAATCGAACTCATGAGCTATCTATTTTTACTCATGGTGTTTTATCACTTAAACTATCAAGATTCAACGTAAAAAAGTTGTGTTGGTGCTAATGAATAACCAATCACTTATTGCACACACAAACATAATTCAACATTTAAATGGTGTAATGACAATCAATCACTTACGAAATTAACACTTATTTACCTTATAATTTGCTCACACAAGTATGGGTGTGCTTGTCGGTAATTCGCTATCGGTTTTGGCATTTGGTATCCAAATTTTGTCTTACATGGCTTTCATACAAAAATCTTCTCACTTGATGGTGATGCTTATAGAATATACTACTCTACTTGAACAATTTTGCCAAATCCTGTTTTGGGCAGTGTGGATTTTAAATTGACTCTTCTTTGGTTCTTATGAAAGCAAAGTAATATTTTATAAAATATTAATATTAATTAATCTACTATTATAATTAATAAAAAATATTAAAAAAATCAATGTCCATAAACACCAATAACAATACCAATAGATATGACTTTTTGATTTTTGATATCAATTTTGGTACCAAAATTTGGATAACCTTATTGGTTTGATATTAATTTTTGTCATAATAACTAAATTACCAATAAGTACCCATAGTCTCAACTCATAAGTTCACACTTATTTCGGAGGACTAGCGTTCTTTCTAAGGGCCTGTTTTATACTCATACTTATTTTCTCATTTTACTTCTCCTTTTGCTTCTCCTTTTGATTCTACTTCTCTTTTTAATTTTATATTTTTTGAGTGTTTGGTAAAACTATAAAAAAAAAGTGAAAAAGTTAATAAAATAGTGTTTGCAATCAAAATTTATAAGTAGATTAAGTGCCTGTTTTGTAACACTTATTTTTTAGATTAATTTTCTCATTCTCCTTTTTTTCAGATTATTTCAAAATCAGTGTTTTAAAACTCCACTTCTCCTTCTACTT
>JAOWBN010210909.1:0-13936 GCA_028565015.1 Pinguicula moranensis | reverse complement strand
TTATCACCCATGCATTTTATACACAGCAAGCTTACTCAAAAATAGATAAGATAAGATGGTAACAAATCCCTTGAAAGCAGGGATTCCATGGAAGCTGTTTGCTGGCTTTTTTTGACTGAATCTCCCTCTTGATTTCTCTTGGACGTAGCATGCATGTCTCTGTCTGTAAGTTATATAGCAGCACGTGCAAGGAAACACTTGAAGACTTAGACAGAAAATCATGATCTCCAATAAAACAACAAAACTGTCAAAATATAATTTTGATAGTTCTGCAGGTTGGTTGAGTTTATCACTTCTTGATTTTTTTTCAGATCTTCTAGTATGATGAAATCCATGTATCAGAGCTTCAGTGTGTACCTGAGCTGCATGTGAACGCTTGGCTTCAGGTAGATCATGATAAATCACTCTGATGCACTTATGGTAGTCCATGGAAAATGCTTCAAGATCAACTTGGCTATGCTGCTACATTTTCTGTTTTTTTTTTGCAACTGAAGTTGCTTCTGCTATTTTTCAGCTTCTGATCTTGATCAACTGGGTTCAGATCATTAGTACCTGAGTGATGATGGCCTTGAGTTTGTGTTCTTGATCATTGGATTCGGCAGGAGCAAGATATCTTCTTGATCTTTGAAGCATGAGCAAGTGATGTCCATCTTCTTAGGGGGTAATGCAGTCTTTTTGCTGAATTCTCCAAACCATACAAGGGTGCAACAATCCTATCTAAAACATTACATAATGTAGAGATAAATGCAACAATTCATGCATCATTAACATACCCAAAAGTACTCTATCATAAGCAAACTACACTTGACTCCTACCAAACAAAATTAACGCATGATGCATCATCTACCAAACAACATTTGTTGTCTTGCATGTTTGTTGAGTTGTGAGGTTGTGCCAATAAAATCCAAATAGGAATATTGTAAGGGAAAACCTGGGTATATTGGTATATATCTGAACCAACCTCTAACCTATTTGTCATCCTGAGTGTGGTAACATGATGAGCTACAAGGTGGATTAGCATCATTGGCTGGAATACAACTTGTTATATGTTGTCTAGTGTACTAGCCAATGCTTGTTATCCAGTGTGTGTACATCTTCGTCGGACTTAATGAGCTACATTGTCAAGACACATGGAGCAACAAGGCGTACATATAAGACTTTGTTGAACTTGTTTTGCAACTTTGTTGGAATACAAGCTCAGACATGTGTGCATTTTCATGCATGTGATTTGGAGAATCTATGGAAGACAAGAGTAGGTGACAAATAAGGAAACAATCCTAGTTGATCTAGGATTGTGAATTGTCAAAAAGAAGAGAAGAGATTGTGTAAAATATTGAGTAGGTGACAAATAAGGAAACAATCCTAGTTGATCTAGGATTTCCATGCGGTTGAAATTTCTTACCAAGGGGTGTTTCATGGTGAAGGAAAGTCTTGTAAAAAGAGGTTGAGACAACTAAGGGCGCTTAGCGTTTTTTTGGTATAAAGTTTTGCAAACCCCAATATCAAATGGTTTTTTGATATATGGATTGTCTGATTGGTTACGATTCTTGGAAGAGCCTATGAAATAGCACAACATTTAGCCAACTTTCTCCATCTGCACCATACATTTAAACAAATTCTTGATTACATATTTCCTCTTAGCACAGTACTGGTCATTTTATTGCAATGGGTGAAGCTGTTGAATTATGTCCTAGCAACAACATTTTCTCCAAGGTTGCACATGAGATGAATCAAATGATAATGACAGAAACTTAGGCGGAAGAGGATTCCTGGTTCGAGGAAGAGATTGATGTTGGTCTAAAGTGGTATTTCGCATTGAACAGGTTCATATAATCATGTTCATCCTGTGGATGAACTGATTTTCATTCATATTGTTTGTCTGAGTTGGTGAAATCAGTTGTGATTAAATTCTGATTTTGTGGTAAATTTAAATGTACATGTTTGGCTGATGGCCAATGCATGCTTAGACTGACGATTGAATTCTTCTTTTCTTTTCTTTCTCCCCTTTTGCTGTATGCGATTTCAATGAACAAACAGTTTGATTCTTTTAAGGTTGAATCAAAAGTAGTTATAATCAAATGGTGTCCATTTATCTTCCTTAGTGTGTTGCATAAGGGAACCAACCAGTACCAAGAAATAGCTCTCCTGGACACAAAACACTTCCACAAGGTAATGAAAAACACGATAATATGTAGGCATAAATTTATTTTTTTTAAGGAAAAATTTGTATATATAAACATAACCAAAAATATAGTTATCTTTTTACATCCCCTTCACCTGTTTGCTAGCAAAAAATTATTTAAATCTACGCATACATACTCGGTGTTTGATAAACCAATCTACCAAAGAGTAGCCATGTTGTTGGACAATACCCTTTGCCTGTAACCAGCTCCATACCACCACCTGTAGTTTCTGGAACTTATCCTCTATTCTAATCTCAACATTGTTGTAATGTACTTGATTCCAATGATACCAAATTATACATCTCAATGCCTCCAGAATAGTTTTCCATACATCAATGTTAATACTCGTAGGGCAATTCCCTATGAATTGCTCAAGAGAGGGTACCTGTTGTTCAGTATTAGCCAACTATAGCCATATTTTGACATTTTCCCATATAGCAGTACTTACTCTGCATTCTTCAAAAAGGTGCTTTTCGTCCTTTGTACCTTCTTTGCATAGGTTACACGGAATCTGTTGTCCTTCTTGGATAATGATCCGCCTTTGGAGGTTCTTCAGTGTTGGTAGCCTGTTCTGCATCATCATCCAATTATGTATGGATATCTTGTGAGGTATGTATTTGCTCCACACTTGTCGCAACTACCTTGGAGCAACTACCTAGCTTCTTCCTGTGTGAACGAATCTTGTTCTATCTGCATCATACATCCATATGCTGTTTTCACCTGATACTTGCTTGAAGAATTGTTTGAGTGTATGTATGTGTCCCTTTCATTTTCCTGCATCACAATATTGTTTAAGCACAAAATCAGATTAGCAAACCCTATATCCTCTCTTCCATTTAGTATTCTTCTTTAGGACCATCTCCAAGTCCAATTGCCCCCTCATCCAATCTCTTGTTCTGCAATCAAGCCCCCTCCCATCCTGTCTAATCTATATAATCTCTGAAAACTCTCTTTTAACTTTTAGTTCCCCACCCATCTATCCTCCAAAAAACTTATTTTCTTCCCATTCACTACCCTCAATTCTATATGCTCTTTAAACCAATCTTCCTCTCATACTTTCTACGTATCCACCCCCACCTTTGAAGGTTTGAGAAACCCTCCCCTTCTCCTTTCCATCCTATTTATCCCAGCACCGTCAGGTGGTAGTTCCCTCAACCCCCTCACCATTATTGAACCAGTCCTACCATATTTAGATCTAATGATCTCTTTCCATAAACTCTCTTTCTCTTCTAGTATTCTAGCCCCCCGTCTTCCTATCATTTCTTTATTAAAAGATGCTAATTTCCTAATCCCCAACCCCCCTCTTTCTTTTCATAGACAAATCTTATCCCACTTTATCCAATGAACCTTTTTTTGTTTCCGGGGATGTACCCCAAAAGAATTTTCTCTGAATCTTTTCTAATTGTCGGATTATGGCTCTAGGGGCTAGGTAACATGCAAAATAGTGAGATGGCAGAGTTGAAAGAATCGAGTTGAGTAGCACAATCTTCCCAGCAATTGATAAGTTGGAATTCTCCCATGACCTCAATGACTTTGTTGAACCTGTCCACTTCGGTTTCCACATCTCAACCCTTCTAGGATTTGATCCAACCGGAATCCCAAGGTAGGAAAAAGTTATAGCACCCTTCTGACAATTCATATAAGCTACCATTCCATCTACAATATCTTCAGGCAGGTAAGTTCCCATCAATTTACTCTTTGCAAAGTTGTTTTTCATTCCTGTCATTAGCTCGAAAGTGTGTAGTATTTCCTTAATGATCGTCACATTGTCCCAAGAAGCCTTCCCAAAGATTATAGTGTCATCTGCAAACTACATATGCGATATCTGAATTTTTTCCTTGCCAACCTCTACTGGACAGAATATTTGTTTTTCCACTGCTGGCCGAATCAAGGCTGATAGCCATTCCGTTGCAATGAGAAATTGGAAGGGGGATAAGGGGTCACCTTGCCTCAGTCCTCTCTAAGGTACAAAACTCTCTTTCGGACTACCATTAACTAGAACTGAGGTTGAGGTTGATTGTAGGCACTCCTTGATCCACCACTTCCAGCATGTTGGAAGACCTATCCTTTCTATCATGTCTTGCAAATATTCCCCGCTTATCATATCGTATGCCTTCTCAAATTCTATTTTGAAAATCAGTGCTGGACTTTTCCTCTTTTGCAGATAATCAATTGTCTCATTTGCAATGAACACCCCCATCTATTAGCTGTCTTTTGCCAATGAAGGCCATCTGATTATGTGGTATCACACTGTGTAATTTCTTGCTTAATCTAGCTGCCAATACCTTGGAGATAATTTTGTATGTATAACCAATCAGGGTTATTGGTCTGTAATCTGATATTTGCAGTGGTGAGTGCACCTTCGGTATCAGAGTAATATGTGCAGCGCTGCCTCCTCTTTGTATCTTGCTGTTTTTGTAAAATTCTAGCATCATCTGACAAATATCTTCTTTCCAAATAGGCATGAAGTGCTTGATGAAGGCGAAATTCAAGCCATCTAGCCCAGGATTCTTTTTACTTCCACGGGAACTAATTGCTTCCATTATTTCCTTTTCAGAGAATGGGATTGAGAGTCTATTTTGTGCTGCCCGTGATATAGTTTTAAGTTGTATTCCTCCCAATGTCGGTCTATTCTGTGTGGTTTTAGTAAATCTGCTATGAAAGTGCCTCTTGAAGCAATCATTTACACTGTTTACCTCATCAACCCATACCCTTCTTCCCATATCCCACGAATAGTATTCCAGTAAATTATGAAAAAAGAAGCTGTTTCCATCCCCCTGTTTCAGCCATTTAATCCTGAATTTTTGATTCCATATGCTTTCTTGCTGTCTTGTGATTGTTTGCAGTTTTTGTCTAAGCTCTACAGCCTGTACGCTTTCCTGTAGGGTGATATTTCTCTGTTCAGCTTCCAGTTCTATCTGTTTTAGATCCCTCAACAGCTCTTGTCTTTTTGTATCCACGTCTCTAGCCTCTGATTTGGTCCAGCTCCTAATTTCAACTTTTATATACTTTAACTTATCCTTCAGTCTATATCCAGCATACAAATTGACCACTTTGTTCATCCATACTCTATTAATCATTTGATTAAAATCTGCATTTTGCAGCCAATGATCCCAAACTTTTAGTGGCGACCCCAGTTCTTTGTCTGAGTGCCTAATTTAACTGGGCAATGATCAGAGTCTTCTTTATCCAGACCACTTTGTACCCAATTCTTTTCTCCCATCCATTTCTCATTTACTAAAAACCTGTCCAACCTACTCATGGCTACAAGAGAGTTGAGGTATCACGTTTATTTTCCTTTTTGTCATTGATAATTATTGTAGTTGCATTTCCTCCACAAATTCTCTGAAAAGTGTGATCTCTCTATCATTCTGGCTCCTCGCTGTTCCTCTGCTTTTTGCCCTAGCCAACACTGCAATGAAGTCACCCATCACACACCACTTGTCCATCTCCTTACCTCTTTATAACTGTATCAGATTATCCCATTGTTGTTTTTTCCTTGACAGGTCCGCAGGTCCATACACATTAATCATGTGTGTAACTGTTTCTTCACCATCCCAATAGCCTGTAACTCCTAAGATACCATCCTCATCTATTATGCTTTGCCTTTTTAAATTTGCTGCATTCCATATTCATAGCAACCCACCAGATAGACCTTGCGAGCTATTGTATATTCAGTCAAAGTTTCTATATGTCCAAAGGGAATCACATATTCTCTTTGAAATAGTTTCCATCTTTGTTTCTTGTATACTCAAGAAATCTACCTTGTGTGTCATTACCAACTTCTCAACTCTTCTCCTCCTTCCTATCCTTCCGAACACCCTCACATTATATGTGAGCAGCTGCATTATTGCATAGATTCTTCACCTTTCCCTTGACTATTTGCTTTTGACTTACTGGCTTCTGCTTTATTCATTTGATCAATCTTTGTCAAATCCTCTATAATTTTCTCATCCTCCTGCATATATTGTAATCCCAGTTGCTAACCAATCTGCATTATGTTTTCAACTTCCCTCCTTAAATTCCTTGAGTTTGCTGCGATGATTCCGCTATTTGACATGGATGTTGAGGGTTTTGCCTCTTACTGTTGTCCTCCTTGATAAGTTTTTTCTTCTCTGTTATTCAACAACTTACTTCATTCCTCTATGATCAAATCATTTTTTGATCGTTGTGATGTTTTCTTTTTTCATGCTCTTTGCCCTTTTTATTTTGTGTTCTACTTATATTTTCCAGACTTACAGTCTTTTGTTGTCTTGGAGTATAATTTGGCTGGGTATCTCCATTTCCTTGTTTGCCTCCACTGCCCTTTATCTCTATGTTCCCAACTTCTTTGATCCGTCCTTCCTTTTCTTTATTATTTGTGCATTTCCACAACAATACAAGCAACTCATTGTTCATTTTCTCTTTTATCTCCATGTCCTCGGTATCATATTTCTCATGACTTCTATCTTTAGTCTTTCTAGATGGATGTTGTGAGTAGTCCGTGGTCTGTTTCACTGGGACCAGGTCACTTGGTTGTGTTTCCTGTACAACTTCCTCATTCACAGTTGTCACCTTTGTTCCTGTATCATATCCACTTTCTTCCCATTCATCCTCACTTGCTGGCAGGGACATACCTAATCCACGTTCCACATCTGTTGGAGCCCATAATTTTTCTTGTGGTCTTTTTTTCCTTCTCTGTCTGTCTATCACCACCACCTTTATTTCCTTATTTGATTTGTTGACAGAATGATTTACTTGATCTGTATGTTCCACAGAGTCCCTTTTTCACTTCTACTATCTTCTTATGACCATACCCCTTCCGATTCACTCATATCAGTTGTGTCAACTTAGTCGGCTGAATTATCAGTACAGTACTTATTTTGCGACATATCACCATGCTCCTTTTTTTCACCAATCTCCACAATCCGCAACATATATTCTTGGCCATCTATATCTACTGAGATTAGCTAGTTGATCTCCGCATTAATATTTACCTATACCATGAGGTGAGCTGCTTCCAGATTATGTTTTTGCACAATGGTATCATCAATCCTTATCAACTTATCTAACTTTGAACCAATTGTCTCGAAGATTTGATTTATCCATGCATGATAGGGAAGTCCATAAATCTTAATCCAGCATAGTCTTTCTCTTATGGGAGGTTTTTCTGTCCATTCTATTAGATCTGTCACCCACTGTTGGATCCATTCGTTGTCCAATTTTAGCAACTGTTGTAAGTCTTTACTTTCCTATTCCCATATCAACACATGACATATCCCTATTGTCTCACTGTTAAATTAAGATATCCACCACATTAGCTCCATCTGTAATCTTCTCCAGCCTTTTTTATCCTTTAATATTCCCACTCTACTGTGTTTTAACCAGAGAGAATCTTATCTAGTCATCTTAAAGATTGTTTCTAGTTTCCTCCCGTGAGTTACAGGTATTCTTAACTGTGTGGTGTTATGGTTTTGCATCACCATATCCTTATATAATATCTTTGTACTCTTACACCCCTTTTCAGCTCTCATTCCTACATTACTGTTTTGTTCTGCTCTGAGCTCACTTCTTACCATCTGTCTATGATATTTTGCCTCATTCACTCGCATTTTATACGTGCATAACCATATATTGTTCAGCTTCGTTCTCATACTCTAAGCATTTTGTATCCCATCAAACTTCACAAAACCAAATCTTACACCAATCTGCGCTACTTTAGAGGCCACAAAGAAATCCATCATTTTACCTTATAGTTCAAAAACTGCTCTCAGTTCCTCTACACTGGCTTTTGGAGGAAAGTTTCTAAAGTAATATGTCGTAACACCCACTTCCTGAGCTACTCTCATTCTTCCATTTCCTACAACTCATTCCCAATTCGATCGTGTACAGTACCCACCGTTTTTCTCTCAATCGCCATCTCACTATCTCCAATTACCTTCACGTTTTGTGCTCGGTTTTGGGTAGGGAACCTAGACTGGTTATCTATGGTAGCTATGGCTTTCCCTTGCCTAATCTCCTGATGGAGACGACTCGACCACCGGGAAACAACGGCCCATTTTGGTTGTGTAGAGATCAGTAAGGATTTTAGGGATTTGGTTGTTCAATTGAGGATCTCCCCAAGCGCCAGAGGAGCATCGGAGAGTAGATTTGCGGTTGGGTTTGGAGGGTTAAGGGTAGTTGGTTAAATATTGGTTTCCATCGTCGATTTACCATTCCCGGTCATCGTTGTCGGAGGGGTGTGGATATGTGTTGGGCATGAATTTATATGTAGGCACAAATTGACTGCTTACAACAAGTTCGTACCTACCAATTCTGACCTACTTGATCTTCTCAGGTTCTGGTGATTTATGAGAGGATGCAAAGTGCAGAAGTGGATGAACTACCTTATTATGAATGCTTGAATCATCCGGCTCTCTTATGCCATCCCAAGTGAGTCTTCAACCTTGCATCAACTTCTTATCATGTCAATTGTCATTACAAGTACAAGTACAAGATATAGGATGATTGTATAGATGTTTGATTGTAGCCCAAAAAATATTTTTATAATGAGTGGAGGTGAAGGATCTGCAGCAAGGGAAGTGCTAAGGCACATATCAATGCACAAAGTGGTCATGTGCAATATTGATCAGGTAAGGCGTTCTTCCACAACAAACTCTATTTTGCCCGAAAGAATTTTGGGAAATGAATTCTTTTAATTAAGCTAGTCAAACCATATATATAGGAGTTTAGTACAAAGGGTAAATAAGTAAAACTAAGTAAAAACCCTAAAAGAAAAGAACTAGGGCCCAAGGCCATATTTCAACACTCCCCTTCAAATTTGGACGAAGATGTTGACGAGCCTGAGCTTGCTGAGAGGCAACTGTAGGAATCCCTCCACAAGCTTTGGCTCGTCACCTCAACTCCCGGAGAAGAGAATGAAGCCAAGGTCACACATTCATTGTGCCATGACATGGAACTCAACTTCAGCAGTAGACCTAGAGACAACTACTTGTTTGTTTTTGTTCTACAAGACGAGGTTACTCCAACAAAAGTGCACATACCTAAAGCAGAACGACGATCACTTTTTGAACCCGGATAATAAATATCTGTAAAATTGGAGATATCGGGCTGAGGTCCTATTTTAAAGAAGAGACCAAGGCAAGGACAAGTCTTGAGATACTAGAGGATATGATAAATTGCATCTAAATGTGAGGTACATGGGGAGTGCAAAAATTGACTTACAATACTAACAACAACAGTGAGATCTGGTCTTGTGTTTGTCAAGTAGATGGGGCGACACACAAGTTGATAATATATAGAAGAATCTGGTAATAATTCTCTCATACAAGCAATTAACTTCATATTCGGGTCCATGATATAAGAGATTGGCCTACACCCGAGCATTCCAGTATCATGAAGTAGGTCAAGCAAGTACTTTCGCAGGAACAAGAAGATACCTTAGCGAAACCCAACGACCTCAATGCCTAGAAAATATTTAAGAGAACCCAAGTCCTTAATATCAAATAAAATCCCAAGATTCCACTTACTTGGACAATACTAGATGCATCATCTCCAGTAATAATGATGTCATCCACATATACTAAGATAATGATGCACTGTCCTCGGGAATTTTGACGAGTAAAGCAAGTATGGTCAGAATGAGACCGCGTGAATCCCAGAGTGAGTACCTCATCACTGAAGTGGCCAAATCATGCACGAGGAGATTGTTTCAAGCCATAGAGAAATTATTGAAGATGACTTACTCTCCTGGAATACTCCACCTTAGAGAAAAAATCAGGCGGTGGATCCATGTAGATCGTCTCAGATAGATCCCCATTAAGAAATGCATTATTGACATCAAACTGATACAAGGAACAAATAAGAGGTAGCGAGCGAGACAAGCAGTCGGACAATGGTGAGCTTAGCCAAAGAAGAAAAGTAACCCCAAAATCCTTAGCGAGAGCTTGAGCGAATCTCTTTGCCACAAGACGGCCTTTATAGTGGTCGATAGTGCCATCCACTAAATATTTCATACTGAACACACATTTGCAACCAACTGTACATTCCCCAAAAGGAAGAGCATCCATTTTTCTCAAAAACATCCATTTTCGCTTTCATGGCAACAATCCATTGAGGATTGTGGAGGGCCTCGTGAACAAACCAGGGAATATAGATAGAATAAAGTAATCAACTACACTAATAAAATAGTTATGATATTTGAACTTGCCTTGATAAGAGATATACTTGGAGATAGAATGATTAGTACATGTAAAAGTCAACCAATCAGGTGGGCATCGGTCATGGGTAGGATACAAAGAAACACCAACATCAGGCGCTATGGGAGGAAATGAAGTACCTAAATCCGATAAAGAATCTGGCGAGGGCGCAGTAGAGCATGGATGACAAGAATATGTGCAGAGGGGAACCATAACTTGGGGGATCAGGGATTTGAGTTGGGATAGATGGACGGTTAGGTATTGGAACGGGATGAGGAAGTACAAACATATCCTCCACAACAAGCTGAAAAATAGCGTCCTTAGAGGGAGAAAAACTTGTGAAAAAGGGAACAATTTCCATAAATGTGACATTCAAAGAGTGATAAAAGTGACGAGTGACAGGTTCATATCACCGATACTATTTGGACATAGAATAATATCCCACAAAAACATATCAAACGACCTTAGCGTTAAATTTTGTACGGGTAGGACTTTCACATTGAACAAAGCAAGTACACCTAAAGACTCAGGGGACAATAGGAAAGAGCACACTTAAAGTAAATGTTCGAGACTCGAGACTCATTTGGATTATTGTGTGGTTTAAAGTGGTTGGACTATGGTTTCCCTCGAGACACATTTGGATTCTTTTATGGTTTAAAGTTTATGCTTTCTCGAGGAATCATCCACTAGTTGGACTCTGTCATTCCAAAGAGTTCTACCCAAGTTGGACTATCTCGTTTAGAGGAACCCTGCCCAAGTTGAACTCTCCCATTTTGATCCATCCCAAAAAGTCCTACCCAAGTTGGACTCTCCCGTACAGAGGAGTCCTACCCAAAGGTGAACTATCCCGTTTCGAGGAATCCAGCGCCGATTGGACTCTACCAACCAAAGGAGTCTCATCCGGGGGAAGAACGCATAGAGTGCGTGCAAGATCAAGAGGGGTTGTAGCCCCCTAGGAGAGATGAGTCAAATAAATGTCCAATTTTTTATTTATGTTATCTAAAAAGGATTTTAATTATTTAATTTTATTATTTTCGAAAATCTAGTTTAGATAGAGTTACGTTTGTTTTAGATATTCTTAAATCTAGTTTAGATAAAGTTTAGTTTGTTTTGGATATTCTTAAACCCAATTTAGATAGAATTTAGTTTGTTTTGGATAATCTCCAATCTAGGAAGTAGAGTTATAGACCTAGTCACTTCTTTGCCTATATAAAGGCTTGTAGTGGTCATAACTTGTACCAATGTTTTTATGAATGATTTATTTTTTGAACTTGTTAGGAAATTCTTTGTCCTTCAGTCCCTATTTGGAATACAATTAAGTTGCATGCATCTTCAGATTCATGTAAATGTTGAATTTATGATTTATGTATTGATCATAGAGTAGATCGCCGGGTAGGTTTTCAATTAAGCCTTTGGTTTACATTCGTTTATAGTGTAGTAGTTGGCTAAGGGTTGATGTTCCATGTTTAATTGGATTTCTATGATATAATATAATACCTTTCTTCCATATTTGTTCTTTTCATCTTTTCTATTTCGTATACCTTTTTGTTGGATTGCATGCCCTATCCTTTTTTGTTTATTTTGAATTTTGCTTTTATATTTTTCTATGCAAGAATAAGTTCTCAACTCCATATTTATATTAAGCTTACGAAAAATTCACATCAACACTACCAGGCTTAAAGACATGAAGAGGGGCCTTGCTTTGTAGTACACGACTATGAGTACGATTAATAAGATAGGTAGTAGTAAGGACAACCATGTACAAGAAAGTAATAAGGACACCTATACCACACATGAGACAAAAAAACAAACATAATATGACGATTCTTATGTTCTGCCATTCTGTTCTGTTCAGGAGTATAAGTGCAAGTTGTTGAAGGATGCTTGGCTAGGTTTCGATTTGAATTCATCCGCTATATATTCTCGACCATTATTAGATCGAATATTATGCATAACAATATGAAATTAGGAAGGCTGATCAGATCCATTATTGGACGAGGGAAACTGCCTTTCAAGTATCTGGGATTAACTGTGGGAGCAAATACAACCAAATATGAAACATGGACACTAGTGTTAGAAAAGTTCAGGAAGGCTCTGAATCTATGGGACCACAAGGACTTATCATCAGGAGGCAAACTGACACTAATAAACTCTGTACTATCATCGCTACCAACCCACTTTTTTGCATTAGCAAAAGCCCCCCAACAGATGCTTAAAAAATTGGTTGTGCAACAGAGGAATTTGTTCTGGAACACTCAAATGGGGCAATGTAAAACAAGATGGGTAGCATGGGAAAAGATAGTCACGCCAGTGAAGAAGGGAGGATTAGGAGTGAAATGTTTTCAGAGCTTCAATGAGGCAATGTTAGGGAAGTGAGGAGCAAGGCTTCTTGCAGGAGAAAAAAAGCCTAGTACTGGATTTGATCAGATCCAAATATGGGAAAGACGGGGTCCTAGAAGTAGGTGATTTCACAGAATTACGTAGGCCAATTGGGGCCATAGGTAGGACCAGAGGAAGAAGATGAGGACAACACTATGAATCAGCTTGGTGGAGAACTATACAGACTTTGGTGAGAAGTACTTGGATGAGACAATACATCAGAATAAGAGTGGGAAGCGGCCATGGAGTTAAATTTTGGCTAGATAAATGGCACCACAACACAGTCATAGAAGATAGATTCCCAAATTTGTTCAGAATAACAGCAAACAAGGAAGCATTTATCACTAACCTAGGACACTGGGATACAGTTTTAGATGCATGGAGGTGGACGTGGAACTAGAGAAGGGAGTTAAGAAATTATGAACTTCCAGAGCTCAATGACATGAAGGGTTTCCTGCTGCACAATTCCATCAGAGATACAGGGACTGCAGAATATTATTTTGAGTTAGCTCAGGCTGGAAATTACACTGTCAAAGAAGCATACAATAAGATAATTGAGCAAAAACCAGTTGCATAAACAACAGAACAAGCTAATGTACTAGCGGCCGTATGGAACAAAATGGTCCCAAAAAAAGTTAATATCTTTGTGTGGAAACTATTGCAGAATGCTCTGCCTACAAAATCGGCGCTACAGAGAAGGAAGATCATCCCAGAAACACAGGACACCCCATGCCCCCTATGTTTAAGTGCCCATGAAACAGTGATACACTTATTCTACCACTGTCCTATAGCTGTGAAGGTATTGACTGAACTGAAGTATTGGTTGTACCCCTCTCTCATCACTTTAGACAACCAAGTCCCTACTCTGCAGGAGTACCTAGCATGTAAGCCACAGAGGATCACAAAAGAACAATGGGAAATTATATGGATTGCAACTTTTTGACACATATGGTTGGCTAGAAATATAGCACATTTTCAGAATAAGGAAGGAAATGCTGCACATCGGACCATTAAAACACATAGAATCACGTGGAGTTGGATGAAATCAAAAAATATATCCTTCACCTACTCACTGAATGACTGGATAATACAGCCAATTTCATGTCTGCAAGTTTGAGATCATTCCGTAGTAAGATACATGCTTTGATGCAGGGTCGATGCAACAACAGACAGGATGCAGCACATGCCCTTATATCC
>JAOWBN010210898.1:0-13936 GCA_028565015.1 Pinguicula moranensis | reverse complement strand
CCAAGAGCATGGTTCGACAGATTCAGGAGGGCTATGGTAGGCATGGGATATCATCAGACCAATGCTGACCATACTGTCTTTCTGGGGCACACAGGAGATCATACCACGATGCTGACAGTCTATGTGGATGACATGATTATCACATGTGATGATGAGATTGAGATAACAGAGCTGAACGTGGGACTGAACAAAGAATTCGAGGTGAAAAACCTATGATAGATGAGATACTTCCTTGGAATAGAGGTAGTTCAAGAGCCCGAGGGGATAATCTTATGCTAGAGGAAGTATGTCCTAAATTTGCTCAAGGAGACAGGTATGCTAAGCTGCAAATCTGCCAAAATACCAATCGAGCAGAGAGTGATTTTGAGTGCTAAGGCTGGTGAGCCAGTTGAAAGAAAAAAAATATCAGAAATTGGTGTGACGACTAATTTACTTGAGCCATACCCGACCTGACATATCGTTTGCTATGAGTGTGGTGAGCAGGTATATGCATGACCCCAGAAAGGGTCGCATGGATGCAATGTACCAAATATTGAGATACTTGAAAAGTACACCAGGAAATGGTTCGGAAGAACGGGCACCTGAGCATTGAGTGATACTGTGATTCAAATTGGGCTAGTTGTGCTGATGACAGAAAGTCCACATCTGGATACTGCGTGTTTGTAGGGGGCAATTTAGTCTCCTGGAATAGCAAGAAACAATTAGTGGTTGCCCGTTCTACAGCTGAAGCAGAGTACAGAGCCATAACCCTGAGTGTTAGTGGTTGAGATAGCTTTTTATGGAGTTGAAGATGAGGGAGAGAGCGAGCACAGATGCAGTTTTGGTGTGATAACAGGTCAGCTGTCAACATTGCAAACAATCCAGTTCAACATGACAAAACCAAGCATTTGAGATTGACAGGTTATTCATCAAAGAGAAGCCAACCATTGGACTCCTAGAGCTGAGTCATGTGACTACTAAGGAACAAATTATTGATTGTCTCACTAAGGGTCTTAGGGCAATAGATATGGATAGACTTGGTAACAAGATGAGCTTGATCGATATCTTTCGCCCATTTTGAGCGGAGTGTTGAATGTGATTGCGTTCACATTCATATGATTGTGTTTACATGTGCACGTGATTGTGTTCATATGAGTGCGATTGTATTCACACTGGATGTATGCCTATTTATAGGCGTGTAGTTCCGCTAATTGAATATGAATAATAATTCCTACTCTGTTTTTACACTTTCTGTCACAAAGTTCAACAAATTTGTTCACAACTTCATACTTCATATGTTAGGGAATAAGTACTTGATATAAAACCGACATATCAAACATTAACTGCAGTTTCATATTTTAAAAAAAAAACTGCAGTATCCTGGAAATACAAGTTTTCAAAATTTAAATGAATTATAGTAATATATTGTAAATACATATTTAATTCCCCCAGACTGATCTAAAGCTCATTATTAAACACAAAGAATCCATGTCATCTCATCCCACATTACTAATGGACCGCTTGTCCCACGAGCATTCTAACAAATTTTAATTTCTTCGCATTATAACTATGCCACTAACTTCTATACTAAGATACAGATAAATAAACAATAATTTTAGGAACCTAGAAGATGGTGAACTACCATGACGCAGAGACAATGTGGATAGACATACCTTTCTTTGAAACGTGGATGCATCATTAGCACCTTTAGGAGATTCACTGCTATAGCACAAAAGAAGATTTATAAAGACAACTTGATTCGACAATTTAGTTACAAAAGAGAGATCAGCGGAAAACTAATCTTGGAACTTTCTTAAACAATCAAACTGCAGGATAAATTAATGAATCATAACGAAGATGCTATCATCAAGAATGCAATAACATTAACTTTAAGCAAGATGTTCTGGCATGTGACTTTCACCTAGTTACTACATGTACCCAGCTGAAGACTTAGAAATTTCAAAGTCTCATCGCAACTCAAACTCATATCAAACTAATGGAGTTGAGATTTGATCATGCGACAACCTACGCACTGAGCAAGCCAAAATGTTTGTCACAAAAACTTATTTAGTTTCTCTAAGGAAGTTGAGAATAAAATTCGAAACAGGCAACTGATTATAGAAATAAAATAGTGCAGAGCTGGGAACTAGGAATGGTAATAAGTCAACTAAGCAAGATTATAGCAAAGAATAATGGAATGGATGCGGTAAAAATGTTTCTCAAACTGCAAGATTCATAATTCCAGTATGAAACATGCAACGCAGATGGTACTTTTTCTCCAATTTTTCTTAAACAGTATAGGTTGGCATGGAAGTCAACTTTGCAACCAGGAAGAATTAATTTCTTCATGGATTGCCTGAAATAGTAGCAAGCATATTTTAGACTGCTTCATGTCAATCCTCTAAGTCTCATCTCAATGTTCAGAAACCATTAAATCGTTTCAATAAGTCCGAAAGAACAAATCATCAATCTTCAAAAAGAGGTCAAGAAACAATGGGAGTCGGTTCTCAAGATTCAACAACGAAAGGAATACATCTTGGAAGAACCTCAGAGTTTGTGTAACAGTCCACAAATTTGGAAGAGTTTGAACCTTTAGCGAATGGACAGATCAATTTGAATTGAGTAACGTATAATCATCAAATAGGCGCTCGATCTTCACAACAGGTCACTAAAAAGCAGCACTTTTATGGAAAGAGAAGAACCTTTCTCGCCATTTTAAAAGTGCTTCCAGTAAGGGGACAGGTGTGTGTGTGTCGTGCCACCATTGCTAAAGAATCTAGTACTTGCTCATAAGATGGATCTGACGGTCGAAGGTAATGTCCATCCTGCAGTTAATTGCACAAGAAATTGTTGTGCAGTTGCTTATTTCATAATGATAAACATGACAAAGAAAGGGTAGCACGAAGATTACCTCATCCAAGACTATGACTTTAGATTAGATATCATCTAAACTTGAATTCAGAGCTAAGGCATGTAGAGGTCATTATTCATATCTCAATGTCAGTTATTTGTACTAAAAGTTCATTTGATGAGGAAGAATTCATGAAAATTAGCTGCCTAAACATGACTATCATGGTAATTAAACATTCAGTCGCCCGTTTCTCTACTAACTGAGCTGTTAATGAAGTCAGTCAGTAAGAATGTCGAGGCTCAATTGTGGAATCGGAAAGCAGCAATACTCGAAATAAAAGCCAATTTGCGTCACCTTACGATATGCACAGTTTCTTATTCTTATGTTTATGCTCTGCCCAGTGCCCAAACAATTTCTCATGTGAAAATATAAATGGCCACTTGTTATAGTTTCCAATTATTACCTCTTATTAATAGCAATCCTCCTTAAATGCAGTATAGCAAAAGAATCATGGATCGTCCATCCAGTAAACATTTTTTCACAGATATGTGTAACAAATAGGTGGAAGAAAATTTAAATGGAAATTGGCAATAAATCATAGATCACCTAATCGCTTGAAATAAAAAGATGAAAATCAACAAGTATATACACAAAAGGCATGAGCATGCACGCTCTTGCTATAATTTACGATAAAAACATACTTGCACTTGTGCAGTTTCAATCCGCCGCCTGGCAAGAGGTAAAAAACGCTGCAGCAGTGCATCAACGATCAGCTTCGCCGCACTCCCAGCCTTCATTTCGTCCCCAACTTTCAAAGAAGTAGCCCAGAAAAAAGTTCCCAACTCCAGTATTTCACCTCAGCCCTAACATTGCTTTCCTCCAGTAGTGATCCCAAATCAATAACTGCCAATTATCGACCATAAAAAACATATCCATTCACTCAACAACAGAGAGGACGTGAGCTCAAGATAATCCGCAGCTACATGACGCTCGATTAAACAAATTGCCACTATGTGCATTGCCTACACAAACATAAATCAGTATGCATTTGTTTGCTAATCCCGAGAGGAAAAAAGTTGGTCGTGTGCCTTAAAAGGAGAAAATAGAGTGATGTGTTGAGTTTTCACTTACAGCTTGGGAATTCCTTTCCTTCATCTTCAAATAAATTTGCCATCAGACCAACGTCGTCATTGGATTTTCTCCCGTCGGCTGTCAATTGGAGAAGCAGGCGGGTCAAACAAAGGAGCGGAGTTCGGGTCGGATATTCGCTCGATTATGGGCCTATAATATTGGGCTCAAGGGGGGAACTGCAGTAAAATTATAATATTTTTATTTTTGAAATTTTGAAGAAATATAAGTATATTGTTTATCATTTAAAGTCCTGTATTCCTTTTTTTAATAGGTAAAATATCAATAATTTAATCACTAAACTTATGAATGATTTCATAGGTCCATATAACACTAGGGTAAATAATATTATAATACTTGGATCCGTTTCATCTCAGATCATATACCCCTCCTACTCATAGGCAAGCTAGCACTTATTGGAAACCCAAAGCATTTAGGACCTATAATACTTGAATAAAGATCCTTCTATTAATGAGTTGGTAAGAGATGAATGGAATGACATACAACTAATTTTGATGAAGAAAAGCTTAACATCATGATGAAGAAGCTGAAAGATTGGAAGAGGAATAATTTTGGCCAAGTTGATGAGCAAATCTCAATAGTTGTTGAACAAGCAACATTTGATCTTCTAGTAGGAGTGTTAGAATTTAATTTTAAACCCTACCTAAAAATTGTCCGCTATGGGTCGAAGAGCCCACATTTTTATTTTGGGGATTTAACCCCCAAAACGTTTCATATTAATTAATGTTTGTCCACTCTCATCGTTTAATTTATGGACCAAACACTATATTTGTATGATATTGTCCATTTTAGGCCGAAACCCTCACGATTTTGTTCTTGGGGTTTTATCCCAAAATGTCTCATACCAGTTAATGTTTGTCCATCTATATAAACCGAACAAATTTATCCTCCTCAATCCGTGTGGGATACTTTGTTCTCAACAAGTTGAGAGCAACTTGAATGAATAACAAATTCAACTCTCTCAAGTAAGAATGGGACAATTATTTTTTTATTATTTTTTTAATGATAATTTTATAAATAAATAAAAATTATAAAAAAATATCCGTACACCCTCTTTCACCGACACTCCGATCGCCGCCGTTCACCTAGCTGTTGCTTGAAACCCGTTTACCTAGCCACCATCCTCCCCGGGGAAGCCTCACGCTCTCGGGGAGCGTCCTCTTTTCATTTCATCCTCAACCTTCAACCCTTTTCACCTTAGCTTCATTCTTCCGACTATGTTGTCAAACCAGTGGATTGTTCCTCCGAATCAGATGAAAATGATGAGGAGAGCTGCGATTAAGGCTGGGAAAGCTCCGATAACCCAGTTTCAGAGTACCTCGGACCCCTTTCCTCCACTTCCTGCTCAAAATCCTCGCTCCGTACATGAGCGACTGGGACCGAGAGCTAACCAACCTAGTGCATCTCTATACTCGAACATCTCTAGAGCAACCTGCTTCTATCTTACAAATTTCCCTAGAGGTTGTGATACGGACAGGCTGAGAAGTTCTTTGAAGCATCAAGGAAAGATCCAAAATCTATCCATAGCTCGTAAATTAAACAATCATGGCCTCCAATTTGGGTTTGTGGAGTTCATTGAGGTGGAAGACGAGAAACTAATGTTGTTCAAACTTAACAACACGTGGCTTGGTTCGTATCGCTTACAAGCCAATCGTGCTCGCTATCCCAAGTTCAGTCCCAAGAAGGCGGGAAAAGTCTCAGTAGCGTCTCCTCTTCCAAAGACCCTCATGTTTAATCCTTCTGTGGCTACTCCTTCTGGTTCTATCCCTTCTGCAGAGTTATCTTTCAAATCAGACACGCCTCCGAGCTCCTGGCTAAGCCGTAGTTATGTGGCCACATTGATTCAAAAAGGTAATTGGAGGGAACTTCAGAGAAGTCTAAAAGCAGCAGGCTATCTAAGTGTTCAAGCAAGTCCTTGGTGCCCTGACTCCGTCCTATTGTGGGAAGAGAAGCCTCTAGACTTGGCTAATCTCCTCAGGAATGATCAAGTGTGGTTGGCTAATTGGGTGACAGACATTTCCCCATGGGCTCCTGGGAAGCCAGCTACCAGCCGCACTTGTAGAATACATATTTTTGGGCTCCCTCTTCAGGACTGGACATATCTAAATCTTGTCGTTATCAGCAAATTGATAGGTTCTCTCATCAGTATAGATGAAATAACTGTCTAAACAGAACCTAGAAGCAGCTTCAATGGTGATCCATGTCCCTCTTGCCACGAAGGTTGATCAGAGACTGGAAGTAACTGTGGATGGTGACACTTATGTACTGCACATTATGGAAATGGCGAACATTACTCATCCTCTATGTGTCGGCAACTCAGTGTCTTCTGATACTGATTCACAATTCTCTGAAGATATCTCTATGACATAGTCCTCGGATATAGGGGGTTCATCAATCCAACTTGATGTTGACAAAGATGCCCAACATGGATCTGATGCTCTATGCCAATCACCTCCAGTAGGTGAGGTACTCCCCCATGATCCCCAAACTAGCAGGCAGCACACCAGCTCAGGCACTAGAACCAACCTGATACGTCAACAGTCAATGGTGGATCAAGCAACAAAACCCCGGGATATTGCTAACTCTAGCATTGCCATACTCTGCATCGAAGCGGACACACCATTGATTGATAGCCCAGATGCAGAGACAAGAGTGGACTTATATGATTCATCTAAAGACATTGTAGAAGCAACTCCTGATCTGACAACCACTGAAGGGGTTAAGTGTACAAGTGAGAATCACTCTCCAGTCCTAGCAGAACTGACCACGCCTACAGTGGATGTGCAACGAACATCCCATCTGATAGGCCAGTCATCATTGAGGAGTTTCCTCCTCTACAGAGTCCACTGGCCAGTGCTGACCCTAGACCGGTGATATCTAAAAGACCGCGGGGAAGGCCTAGAACCACTAGTCAGACTAAGAAAGTGGCAGATGCTAACCGCTCCAAACAACTGGCCATATTTGAGGAATGGCTCGGCAAGTTCGTAGCTCAATCATATGTGAGCCGCCCACTGCCGCTGCACCCCCACACCTTGCCAAGTTAATTGATCCCCTCTGCTGTAATGTTGATTCCATAATAGCAGTAGGTGCTCAACTTGGGGTAATCTACGGAGCTAACCAGGATATATTTCGCAATCTACTAACAGACTTGTCCACCAATGCCACAGTGCTCCCCTCCTCCTCCAAAGGAGCTGAGAAGAACCCTTGTTTATGAAGATTGCAACCTACAATGTACGTGGGCTAGGGAGTAAGGAGAGGACTCAGCAGGTGAAACAATTGATCTTGAAAGAGAGAGTGGATTTTATCAGCCTTCAGGAAACAAAACTTTGCTACATAGAGAAGAAACTTTGTTCTTTCTTATGGTATGATTCCGAATTTGATTGGGCCTTCACAGGATCAATCGACCACTCTGGAGGTTTACTTTGTATATGGAATAAGAACATGTTCAATAGAGTAGCCTTGTTTGCGGATGAGGGTTATCTTGGTATAATTGGATATTGGAACAATGATCTTACCATTTCCCATATGGTCAATATATATGGCCCAAACGAGCTGTCTAGGAAGATGATCCAATGGAAACTGCTGACAGAGCACTTGCTGCCTTATAAATCAGATAAGTGTTGTTTAATGGGTGACTTCAATGCCGTAACTAATCTCTGTGAAAGAAGGGGAGTGTCTGCTCAGAACTACGCACAAGAAGTGACACTTTTCAATGAGTTCATCTCCAATTTGGAGCTACAAAACCTGGTCATGAGGCGCAGGAAATTCACATGGTATCTAAATTCTCTAAAAGTCATGAGTAGGCTAGACAAGTTCCTAGTTAACAACAAGTGGTTAGACACAACTGAGGACTGGACCCAGGAAGGTCTCGACAGTATTGGATCAGATCACTGCCCTGTGATTCTATACTCCAACCTGCTGAATGGGGGTCCTAAGCCACACTCTTGGCTTCTGGATAAAGGTTTCATCTCCATGGTGGAACAGGTCTGGTATAATATCACTGTTAACGGTTATATGAGCTACCAGCTGCTAAAGAAAATCGAAATCCTAAGAGAGCACATTAGATCCTGGAATGCATCAAGACCAAAAAATCTGGCCGAATAGAGGAATACTTTGCTCCAGCGCATTAGTGAGTTTGAAGTGATTGCTAAAACTGATAACTCTTCTTGTTTAGACTTGAAGCAGTTGACAGAACTACACCTGCAACTTGACAGTGTGACCACTCAGCTAAACAGTATCAACTTTCAGAAATCAAGGATAAAATGGCTACAATAGGGTGATGGGAATACCATTTTTTTCCACAACAGTTTGAAAAAATCAAGAACCTCTAATCAAGTAATTGGAGTTTGGGACAACACAGTATGGCTGCAAGATCCTGGAAGGATTAAAGATTGCTTCTTCCTTCACTTCAAGGAGAGGTTCACTGAAAACATTCCTGTCAGACCACAGCTAGTCATCTCAGTAAGGTCACTTGATTATGTGAGTAAGCATGTATTGCAGCAGCCCTTCTCTAAAGCTGAACTGCTATCGGCTATAGCCAACTGTGGCAGCAACAAGGCACCTGGTCCCGATGGACTCAATTTCAAGTTCATCAAGAGATTTTTATATATGTTAAAACCGGATCTCATGCAACTCTTGCTTGAGTTCTACAAGAGTGCCAAGCTATGTAGAGGAAGTAATGCTTCCCACATTACTCTAATAGCTAAATCTTCAAACCCTCTTGTTGTAAAGGATTATAGGCCGATTACGCTCATTAATTCAATCCCAAAGATTATCTCTAAAATTCTGGCAAGGAGACTCAGCCATGTCATTGGGAAACTGATCAGTGCTAATCAGTCTGCCTTCATCAAAGGGAGGAGCATGATTGATAGTGTAGTGATAACTAATGCGGTAGTAGAGGACATGAAGAAGCAGCACAAACAAACTCTCATATTCAAGGTGGATTTTGAGAAAGCCTTTGATACACTGCACTGGAATTACTTGCTGCAACTCATGATCAATATGAACTTCCCCTCTAGTTGGCTGTGGCGGATCAAGTGTTCAATGGAAACAGTCTCATCTTCTGTACTGGTAAACGGCAGTCCCACTAATGAGTTTCAACCATCCTGTGGCATTAGATAAGGGGACCCTATCTCTCCTTTCCTTTTCTTGCTGGCAGCTGAAGGCCTCTCAGCCATGCCAAACAAGGCCACTGATCTGGGGCTTTTTTCAGGTTTGTATGTGGGAAAGAATATGGTGCATATTTCTCACCTTCAATTTGCAGTTGATACCATCATTTTCGGGGAAGCAAACTGGAGATCTGTGACAGCTTTCAATTCCATTTTGCTCAACTTTGAACTAGTATCGGGGCTGAGAATCAACTTCAACAAAAGAAAACTCATTGGAGTTAATACAAATCCTGCTATGCTCGAGGATATGGCTTCCTTTGTCAACTGTCAATCGGCTGCAATACCCTTTACCTACTTGGGCTTACCTGTGGGGACTAAGGCAGGAAGGAGCAGCACTTGGCAGCCTGTCTGAAACAAGTTCCAAATCGCTCTATCTGCATGGGATCACAAGCAGCTATCCACTGGAGGTAAGTTGGTGCTCCTGAACTCAGTGTTATCAGCACTTCCTTCTCATTTTTTCTCCATTTATAAGGCTCCTAGATCCATCATTAAAAAGCTAGTGGCCATTCAACGTGGATTCTTCTGGGGCAATACAACTGAGAGGAAATGCCTGACAAGCTGGGGAAAAATCACCACACCCTTGGATAAGGGAGGATTAGAAGTGCGTTGTCTTACCACATTCAACACTGCTATGTTGGGCAAGTGGGGACTTCGTTTACTTAATGATGAGTCTTCTTACGTTGCTGAAATCCATAGATCTAAATATGGCAGCCACTCTCCTCTTATCATTGTTGGACAGAGAGCACTTACCCATGCAGAGATTAGCCCTGTTGTTGGTAGACCAAGGGGAAGTACTAATGCTTCAGAGTGGTGGCTTCACCTGATGGAAACACTGAATGGCAACTAGTTCAAGGATAACTTAAAACTGGAACTGGGAAGTGGTGAAAGCATGAGGTTGTGGACGGATAAGTGGTGCTCTAACATATCCCTGGTAGACCGCTATCCAAGACTAATCAGGAAGGAAATTAACAAGGGCATATGTGTGGCGGATGCAGGTACCTGGGATAATGGAACCTGGTCATGGAACTGGAGATGGAGGAGTCAGATACGGCCAGCTGATCTACCAGCCCTAAATGATCTCATCAATGAACTAAGAGATACCCATCCCCGAATCAGCAGCAACAAAGATAGATACCTATTTAAGGGCAGTAAAGATGGTACCTATACGGTGAGGGAAACTTATCAGTCCATTTCCTCTGGTTCTTAGCAGCTTTTTCCTGCGAATCACACTGACCTTACTAAGCACATTTGGAGTAGTGTTGCTCCAAAGAAGATCTGCATATTCGTATGGAACCTGATCCGGAATGCTGTGCCCACAAAAGTCGTCCTTCAAAGAAGAGGTGTGATTCAACCTGAGTTGGAAATTCTATGCCCCTTATGTGGCACAGAAAGGGAGACAAAAACCCAGCTCTTCATGGAATGCACCTTAACAAGCCGACTATCGGAAGGCATTACATCCTGGTTATCTCTTGCACCAGCTGCAGCAATACCTACTTTCCAGGACTTCGTTTCACTTGCTCCTTGTGGCAGCTATATACCAGCATGGACCTCTATATAGATGGCTACAATGTGGTCAATCTGGAGAGCTCGGAACAAGCTACACTTCACATCTATTGCACCACACATCCAGCTGATGCTACATAATATCCAGCTACAATCCTGGTTGTGGACAAGATCCAAAAAACAGGACTAGGCATTTCCCTACAGTTTCTCTGATTGGACATCTCAACCACAATCCTGCCTGCTACTAACCAACTACCAAGAAGTGCAACTGAACACCTACAGGTGATACACATGCACACTAGCTACACTGCAGATGAGAGTGATGTGTAAGTGTCTATCTAGCCATTCTCTTGTAGCTACATTTGATTAAACATCTTGAATTACTGCACTTGATTACCTTGAACTCTTATTTAGAGCAGGTTAGGATCTACATCAATAGCAAGCATCTTGCAGGACCATCCGTGTAATGCTCTAGGAGTTCCAGGGAGTCACCCTCTTCTTATCTCAATTAAACCTGAATCACTTCACCACATTGCTCTCCAATATGGTACAGGTTAGGTACCAAAATGGTGATGAGGCTTCCTCCAGTGTATAATCTTACCAGTGTACAAAGCAACAACCTGCAGTATTAGCTTGTCATGTGGATTCCATGAGATGGTTACCATGACAACCCAAGCGGCTGATCCAACATACATGGTGCATCTCATGATACATAGCTAAAATACAGAGTTAGGAGATGCGTAGGTTCTCCTTGGAGGTAAGTGACAAAGAAACCCCTCGGTGTGCTATCTGATTATCTGCTTATTTCAACATGGTGCAGGTTAGGAGGGGATAACTCTGTTATACACGATTAAAGCCTGACAACCACATACACACGGTGCAAGCTAATTAGGTAGGTGACAAAGAAATTTTCCTCTGTGCTATCTGATTATCTTTACACTTCAATATGGTACAGGTAGAGATGGAGGACTTAAGGAAGATAGCCACTCTTACTATTTACCTACCCTTCTCCCTGGTTAGCCTCCTGCTTCCCGGGAACGTCCATTCTAGCCATATATTTTTATAATTTCAATTCAATTTCATGGATATCAACAGTACATGATGACAGTTGCTATGGATCACTACTCTCCGAAGACACTTATACGCAGGCCTGATCTAAGTGGGGAATAAGAAGGGGAATAGAGTCGCTGAGACATGTACCAGCTCCATTTGGCTAAGGCCATGGCAGACCAGAGGGAGACACCACAACTCAACATACTATGAAGTACAATTGCAGTAGAGACAATGGAAGCAAAGTTTTGATAATCTACTTTGCTCAATGAGAAAGAGAACTTTTTATACATTAAGACTGCAGGAAGTCACAGTACAGGGAACCAAGTAACAGAATGAGCATGCCATAAGTAGTCAAGGAGGGTGAAGGATTGCTTTGAAAGTGAATCATTATATTCTTGCCCAACGTGTATATCCCCTACACATTACAGGGATAGGTCATCAAGTTGGGAGGAGCTATGTACCGATAGTCCCCAAAAAGGATATTGATAAGTTGATAGTCATGATACCCAGACTTGGTGAAAAGCGAATGATGGCGATGAACCGAATGCGGAGATGCTTGTGCATTCATGAGGTTTAGGGAAACCATGCACCGATCACCCTCAGTTATACACGAGGATATGCGGGAAGGGCAGGATATACATAATTCATGATCAAGAATCATCTCCTGATTGCAGCCTATTATGGTCATCGCTTCCAGGATATCAGTCTCCAACTGTTATGTTTTGGCTGTATTTTAGTTTGTCTTATTTTTTATCTCTGTAAATACTTTATATCATATATAAAAATTTGGCTTATCAAAAAAAAAAGAATGATAGACCCCTTCTCAACTATAGGACTATAATTGAAGAAATAACTAATTTGTTAAATAAATTATATATAGAATATCAAATACGCTTAGATACTAGTGTTCAAACTTGTGGTAGTGATAGTAAGTCTAGTAGTACTGCTTCTAGTGGAGCAATACTAGGAAGAATGATGAATATAATGAAACAAATATAAAAACGGCTTAGGTCTTCCATCACATTCGTGGAACTTGAAACTTATCTAACGACTACTTTTGAGACTACTCAGATAGGTGAAAGAGTATGTCCAATTTTAGCATGTCCGGTTTCAACCGTTATCGTAAAGCAAACCTTTAGCAAGGAAGTGTATATTCTAGATGACCATCGTGCATCATCGCATCCGATCAACTTTGGAATATCAAACATGCCTCAATGATTGGATGACTATCGAAAATAGAGTCCAAGAACATGAACATAATGACGAAACTCATTCGACACATGAAAAACCTATACAACAAACACCACAAGTTTAACTGACCTCTATTAATCCAACAGGTAAGTGAGGTAAGAGAATTACGTGGATTTTGATTAATTTATGCACATATATATAATATATATATATATATATAAATGATACGTAGATAACTTAATTATAAATGTATTTACATTTATAAAGTTCAAGCCCCTTTCCTCCCTCCTTTTTTTTTTTTACAAAAATTCATAAATTATAAACTTTATATAACAAATAATATATATTTACATCACACAAAAAAACTTTATACAAGATATTAACTTTAACGATAACTTTGTATAACAAAATAATTTATAAATTTATAGAATAAATTATAAATTTTTATATATAAATTATATAAGAATATTAAATTTAAATATAATTTTATATAAAAAAATCCATTAGGGGCGAACCGAAAGTTGGACGGTGCTACAATCGGATGAACGGGACCGGCCTAACCAAACCGAAGACCAGGACTGCGGACCGTTCCAACCGGACCAGTCACCTCTATAATCATCATTATGAGGCCCACTCCCAGAATTGCTTCTTTTTGCTGTACAAAAACATCACTCTACTCTACTCTACATGGTGAGGGCTCCTGTTTATCTTTCATGATGTGCTTCATCAAACGGAACACATTGCGTTTGGCGAATCAGAACGTTGCTTTAGCTTCAATACTACTCATTCTCGACCTTATATCCTTCATGGTCATCGTCATCTGCTTCTCAGTTTATGCGATTCGCCATGGGAATGGCGAAGACAGCCAGAGGAAAGCTAATCCTATCAATAATCACCACCATAATTGGTGCATTTGCGTTTGTTATGCTCTTGGACACACAACAAATGACCTCTTTTTCATCCGTTTCTGTTTTCAGACTTAAGCCCTGCGCAAAAAGGCATGCTGCTGCGAAAGTCGTTACAAGTATGTATGCACATTGCG
>JAOWBN010210887.1:0-13937 GCA_028565015.1 Pinguicula moranensis | reverse complement strand
CAAAAATTGAAGTAATTGAAGTCACTCTATTCATACTTAAGAGTATCCTCAAATCTTTGTCTATCTTCTCCTGATCTTAATTGTTTAGAGTTTCATTCTTAGTCAAGTTATTTCGCAATTACTCTTTCATATTAGTTTTTCTATTAAAAATCCAAAAAAAAAAAAGTTTCAGCTTTTATGTATATTTATTTTAATAACATTAGGTAATCACACTTTAATCAACTTTCAACATCAAACACTCTCTGTGGGATTCGATCCTATTTTCACTTATACAACTACAATCGTATACTTGCAGTTAAGTGAGTGTTTTTAGGTAATTTAACTTGATTTTGTGTTTGAATTCATTATACCTATAAAACTTATCACCGGTCATTAACTCCCCACCATGCGGTGGATTCTTCTCCTCCTCCTCCCTTGTTGATTTTGATGCCATGAAAGCAGAAAAAAAGAATTTGTTTTTGTCAAATTTTTATGGTAAAATATATACATACATTCCATGCATACCGCTATGGCCTTCTTTCCTGGCTTTCTTTGATGCTGCTGCCATTTTATCCCTATAGAGAGGCTCGATCTGCGCTTTTCTTTTGGAGAAATGGTTTCCGATGAAATTTCTCCCATTAGAGAGAAACAGGGGAAGCCGAGGACGAGGAGGGATGCGAAAATTCGGACGAAAGAAGACAAATGGGGAGGGGAGGGGGGCAAAAATGGGTGCCGCATTGATCTGCCCAACATTTTGGGTTCATCATCCTAAATCAATCATAAATTGCCTACATAGCATTGCTATATGGTACTATGGATGAAACACGACAAATGGTTTGCACTGTACGTGACTCGAGTGTTAAGAGTATTGTTCACATCTATTACAAATGGTTTTCACACGCCGTCCATGCACGGACCCGGGCAATTAAAATCAAGTGTCTTCGAAACCGATAATCACAAGTCCGCTTCCGCCCATCCAAAGAATTTCTCAATCTTGTTTTTCCATTAATCTTATTTTTCTCTCTAAGTCTCTAACCCGACGGTTGCCGTCCAGGGTGAAGTCATATATTTTACTCGGAGGGTGCGGAATATATAAAAATTTAAAAAATTAAAAATAATTAAAATATTAAAATAATTTTAAAATAATAAAACATATATTTTAATAGTAAATAGTGTTAATTTAACTAATAATTATAATATTCTTACAATTGTACTCAACGAGAACTCCTGATTCAAAACGTTGCATAATAGTCTAATTGGCGACTGAATCGAAAATGTCATTCTCGTTGTAAGTAACTAGATAGATATTAGGCAACCCGTCTCCCATGCGATTCTTAGTTCATATTTATTATTCATAATGTTCAATGCAAAAAATGCTCTTTCCACAGTAGAGTTAATCCTAAAGTAGTAAGTTTATAAAACCAAAGGATAAAATATGTGCACGATACTTAGAAGAATCTATTAACCTTGAAATTAATTTATAACGTTGACAATAAAATATTGATTCCAACAAATTCTTGTTCTGCTGGAAACAAAATCAAAACTTTTACAATTAAATTACTAAATCTAGGCAATGTTTGAAAGAATATAGTATATTTTAATTAATATTAAAGGATTATAATTAATTTTTTAAAATAAGGAGGCGAACCGCACCCCCCCTCACCTAACAAATTGTTGCTCCTATTTGATGCAGTAAGATATGCTGCCGCTATGTGCAATGCTCCCTCGATTCTTGAAGTTGTTTATGTTAAACTTAATGGAACAAATTACCTTTGCCTTTTAAATATGGTCCCATAGTGAGAAGCAATGAATTAATGTATATCATTGGTGTCCATTGCAAATGGAGATGGAAGAGTCATCATTGACAATTCTTTTAGCTTTGTGCTACTAATGGACTGGAGCAAAATGGATCAATCAAATTCCAGTGATTCTATTTAGTAAAGATGCCGGAACTCAATATATTAAATGACACAATGCATATTGGGTCGCAATGAAAACGACATCTTTGTATGCTTACAAGGTAAGCCGTGTACATCTGACCCCTCAGACCCAACCTAGTTGAAATATCCTAGGTACGTTTTGGTTGTTGTATTGATGGACTCAAAAAATTTCCTCCACAATTCATACGCGGCGTGGACTCAATTGAAAAAAAAAGGCAGATTTTGAATCCTGATTAGTTTTGTCTCAACTAGATTAATTTCTCATTTTTCTTAGCAGGTTTTGTTAGGAATATTCTAGAGTCATAGAGAATTCAAGATGATCAAGATTTTGAAGATCCTACATAACCTTGTTTCTCGTGCACGATTATTTGTATTGCCTTAATTGTAAAGGATTCTATAACATTGTATATACGTATCCTTGTAGAACAATGACTGTATATTGTTGGCCAAATCTGGTACCTCTATACAATGGTATTCTTTGAGAGGGTTTTGATAATTGAAGATCAACATCTTCTATAAATTTAATTATTATTTCTTTTATGGTATTAGAGTTATTGGCTCAAGCCTGAGATCCTTATAGTTAACAAGTGAATTCCTATTTTTCACTAGATAACAACATTTTCCGATGGTTCCCTCTCCCTGTATCCGGCGCATGTTGTCTCAACGGCCATCCCCTCGACCACAGGGCTTGTCTGGTGGTCGAGGGTTCGATTCTGGCTAGAGCACATATGTCGCAGGATATCTGGATTAGTCTAGGTGGGCCTCCACTTGGGATACCGAAGTGGGGTCAGACTTCTGATTACCTACCCAAAAAAAAAAAGGTTCCCTCTCCCTGAGGTGACTGAACATTTTTCGGTTTGCTCCAATATTCTTTTATCTACCAAAGTTCTTCCTGTTAGGGAATAAGAACACAACAAGAAAATACGACACATAATTTATGTAGTTTGGCAATGTGCGTAGGGATGGATAACGGTTAGCAAGATTAGTAGAAATCCGTTATCGTTACCGTTATCGCTAAGGGTGGTAATAGTGATAATGGTAACAGTTAGATTTTTTGATTCCCCAGAATAACAAGAATGGTTTATGATCATTTTTTAACGAAAATTCCACTATTTTTGCCAAAAAAAATATCTTTTTTGTACCATAAAAAAATATGTCAATAATCAAATTGAAAACTTACCCTTAAAATCCTCATCGCATTGGGATTTGGAATAAGAATTAAAAGATTCATGCATGCACTCAATTTGTACCCTAGTAGTCTAGTACAACTACTATATTTACTCTACCCATAAACGTGTGCTGATGAGACCAATATCTTTTTTGTTGTTATCTGATAGAGGATTTAAAACTAAATGATTCAAAAAAAATAATGCTTAATATTTTCACACGCCGTTGGGTTATTAAAGTAGAGACTTGTAAATGTCTAACATGTTCAATAGGTTTGAGTCTGGCACAAGCCGATCAATTTATTTGGTAGATATGAATTATTATTCTTAAAATTATTGATAACATGGTGATTAACAATACTGACATATAAATAGCCCCAAAAATATTTCACAAAGAGCAAGAATTTCATTTCAGCCCTTATTTGTGGAGGAGTGTATTATTTTTTACAAAAGTACTCATATAAAATATATTTTGCTAGGTTAACTGTTGGTGTTGTTGGACTGGACTTGGTCACGTTGTTGTGTTGTTGGACTTAGTTATTTGGTTGGAAGCCGTAACTATATTGTCTATGTTTTGTATTTTTGTTCTATAATTTGTTGTTGGTTGTTATTGTGTAATTAACTTTTGATGCTATTGCTTATTGCTCTTACTTATCACAATGTTGATGTAAACCTTATTGACAGGTACTACTACTACTACCTCCAAATTATCTTTGATCATTTTGAATTGTATTGTATCACCCTCTTTCTTTATCATTCATAGAGTTTTCGAATGACTATATATTTGTATTAAATATCAGCAATAGCCAATAACATGAAAGACTTAATTGATGGGCATTTTGCATTGCTGGAAATATCAAAAAATTCATAATGCATTATTGATGGAAAAGTTGGCGGAATTAGCAGAATTCCACTACCGTTACCGCTAAGGTAGCGAAATAGCAGTAACGGAATAATGGATAACGGTAACGGTATCGGAACCAAAATCTTCATCCGCTATCTTAGCGGTAACGGTAACGGATGAGGCCATTCTGTTACCGTTATCATTGTTATCCACACCTAAATGTGCCTAAGTCCACGGGGTTGAAGAGATTCCACTATCACAATATTTGAAAGAACAATTACAATGGAGCAACTCTCTCTTATACAACACACTTATCACAATGGGAGGATATGTTATTTATATTAACATCAAAGCTCAAGTCCAATACAAATAATAAATAGCCCAACTAGTCTTTAACTCCACTAATACTCTCACTTGAAGGCTAGTTCAATTTTCAACGTCATCAACATCCTTCGAAGAAGAGTAACCACAATCACTTGCAACCAATCTTGAGTCCTCAAGCTTGAAGACCAACTAAAGTCGTACATAGCTTCAACTAATCAACAGTGACACCCTTTATCAACATATCAACAAGGTTTTTGCTTCCACAAATCTTCTCATGCAACAATTTTTCACCCAAGGGAAGATTTAGAGGGGGTTAGGCCGGGTGCTAGCCTGGCCTAGCTCCGGCTCCGCCCTTGCGTAAATTTGAATGGATGTGATGATGGTGGAGCTTGCTTGGATTGCTCTTGATAATGGTGTAATTTTTAGGGTTGGTTGATGAAAAGAAGAAAGAAGATAATAGGAAGAATATATTGGTTGGTTGGGACACACTTTCTCATTCTTTACTGTCATAAAAAGTCAAAAAATAACACCCACCAATTTTTTTAATATCTTTAATGTATAACTTTTTAAATTTTATAATAAATATTTTTTTTTAAAAAGCACAAGCTCCTCAAAAAAGTATTAAGTATTTTAAATTGTTGTATAGTTGTATAAATTATAAAAAATAGACTTATTGAATAAAAAACACTTGGCATAATTTAATAAAAGAATGTTCTTCTACACGTTTAATACTCGAAAAAAGCCTGGCCAAAATGTTTTTTCTAGATCTGCCCATGTGTTTTCCATCTAATAATTATTGTATGAATTGATACCTTATCTGAATGTGCTTGATCCTAGAATGAAATTGGCACACTAACTATCATTGTAGATAGTGCCTTTAATATTCTTTTGACCCAATTCTTCCAAGAAACCCTGTAGACATATCATCTCATTTGCACCCTCTGATATTGCAATATACTCAAATGTATACACAAAGCCTGTGGTACTCTTTCTACTATCAGTATCTCCAGCTAAATCAACATCAATATAGCCCTGCACCTCCAAGCTTTCACCTGAGAAACACAAATAGGTTTCTAAGGAGCCCTTTAGGTACCTCAAAATCCATTTCACTACTTCCTAAGTTACTCATGTATCTTCTCACAACTTTCACTGCATGGACAATATCAGGTTTTGTGCAAACTATAGCATACATAAGTGAACCAATAACTTAGGCATAAAGAACCTTACTCATGCAATCTTGTTCCTCCTCTGACTTAGGCAATTGATTCTTGTTAAGTATGAAGTGACTACCCAAGGCTGTTCCAATTGATTTGTCATTTTCAATATTGAACCTGGTGAGTACCATTTTCACATACTCAACCTGCGAGACTCTCAACGTACCTCTGACTCTATTTTTGACAATTCTCATGCCAATGATTTGCTTTGTAGTTCCCAAATCCTTCATTGCAAAGTGCTATGACATCTGTTTCTTCAGATTATTGATCTTATTAATACTAACCCTTGCAATAAACATGTCATCCACATATGACAACAAAATAATGTAAAATTTTTCAAAGTGCCTAACATAGCAACAAGGGTCTGCATAACATCTTATGTGCCCTTCACTAAGCATGAAATTATCATATTTCTTGTACCACTGTGTAGTAGTTAGGCAGTACAAGCTCTTCTTCAAATTACAAACTGAACATTTATTTTCATGTATTGCTAACCCTCAATATGGTGCATGTAGATATGTCTTCTTCAAGGTCTCAATGGATAAAAGTTGTTTTCACATCTAACTGTTCAAGAAACAAATCTTCAGTAGCAACCATATTCAGTACCATCCTGATGGTTGTAATCTTCACTACAGAAGAAAAAATCTCAGAGTAATCAATACCCTGCTCCTGAAAGCCTTTTACAGTAAGTCTGGCCTTGTACCTCTTACTGCCATCATGCTCAGTCTTCACCTGGTACACCCACTTGTTGTGTAACGCTTTCTTCCCTGATGAAAGTTCTTTCAACTCCCATGTCAGATTCTCTAACAGGGAATTCATCTCATCATTCATAGCCAACTTCCTATTGGTAGAATTTTCATATTACAATGTTACTTTGTAACTCTATGGTTCTCTATAATTCAAAGTAGATGAGAAACATTGTGGGAGACATATAGTTCTAACTTACCTGGAAACTACAACTATGGGAGTGGACGATAATGAAACTGCCAGGGGAATAATAGGAATGTGTGCACTAAACTCACTATCCCCGACACTCACATCTCTACATTACACTGTAACCTCTAATAATCATACAATCTTACAAAATCGGACTCATGAGGAGCTATTGTAGAAGTTGTATTGGACTTATCCTTGTACACAATCTTCTCATTAAAATCACACTCTTGCTTCTTATGATCTTCTAACCTTGATCATCCCATAAACGAAAGTCAAATGCTTTGTCTCCATAGCTAATGAAACAACATTTCTTTTACTTAGCCTCAAGTTTACTATAAGCATATAAGAAAGACAAAGAAAAGTTCTAAGGTGAGAAAATATGATCTCTTTCCCGCTCCAAACCTCCTCAGGCAATCCACAATCCAGTAGAATTGATGGTCCTTTTTTTATCAAGTTAACGATAATGCTGATTGCATTTGCCCAGAAAGTAAATAGTAGTCCAACATGCAACCTCATGCTGCTAGCATACTCATTAATTGTCATGTTCATACGCTCAATAACTCCATTTTGTTGTGGTCTCCTAGGAATGATCTTCTCCATTCTGAAACTCATAGCTACACAATACTCCTTTAATCCACCATCAACATACTCACCACCATTGTTAAACCTCAAACACTTCAATTTCAAGCCTATGTCTGTCTCAACCATGGCTTTCCAAATTTTGAATACATTAAATAAATCAGATTTATACTTTAAAAAATAGACACATACCTTCCTACTATGGTCATCAATGAATGTGGCCTATGAGAACCTCCAAGAGATGTCATTGGGGAAGACCCCACACGTCTGTGTGCATAAGATCCAGTCTTCCTTTGTTAGGCGTTCTGCCACTTTTCAAGAAGCTGACCTTCTTTTGTTTTTCCACAACATAACTCTCATACATACAGAGACCAACTAACTTTAGTTTTGGTTAATCGAATAACCCCAAAAACCTATCGATTCAATAGGTTTGAATCAACCTCATCCATCTTTTTTTGGTCGTTGATCAACTTCAACCACTGTCATTGTCTCATATCCAACTCCTTTTGTGTGAACAAATACTTAAGGCTCTTGCATTTAGTGTAAATTTTGCACTGAGCATTGGTCAGGTAATGCCTCCAGATCTTTAGTAAGAATACCACAACCGCTAACTCCAGATCATGAGTTGGGCAATTCATTTCATACGGCTTTAGTTGTCTTGACATGAAAGCTATAACCTTCCCTTCTTCATCAATACACACCCTAGTCCTTTTTACAAGCATCACTATAGATGACAAAGTTGTTACTACCATTTGGTAGGGTCAAAAGGGTTGCCTTGGATAGCCGCCTTTTCAGAGTTAGGAAACCTTTTTGGCATTCATCGTTCCATACAACATTGACCTAATTTTGAGTTAGGCCATTCAATGGTGAATCTATTTTTGCAAATACAACTATGGATTTTCGATAATACCCTACCAAGCCCATGAAACATTTTACTTATGTTATGTTGGTCGGTTCCGGCCATTGCATCACTACTTCTATATTCTAAGGGTCAAATGGCATGCCTTTTCCATTGCATGGCCTAAGAAAGTCACTTCTTCCATCTAGAATTTACGATTACTAACTTCGCACATAATTTTTTTCATGAAAGACTTGAAATAACCTACGTAACGTGAGACTTCTCATCAGGCGAGTACACTAGAATATCATCAATGAACACTACCACAAATTGGTCCAAGTACTGATGGAACACCATATTCATTGGATCCATGAATATAGCTAGGGCATTTGTGAGCCCCGAATGGCATTAACAAAAATCCATAATGCCCGTATCGGGTATGGAAAACCGTTTATGTACATAAGTATCCTTTACCTTCATTTGGTAATAACCTAACCTTAGAACAATTTTGGAGAAGACTCACGCTCCGTCGAGTTGGTCGAATAGGTCTTCAATTAAAGGGTAAAGGGTACTTGTTGTGAATTGTCACCTTGTTCAATTCTTGGTAGTCTACGCATAGGCATAGACTCCCGTCCTTTTTCTTGACGAATTGGATAGGGGCTCTCCATGACGACACACTCGATCGTATTTGTTTACTGACTATCAATTTCTACAATTGGGAATTTAGTTCTTTCAACTCCATTGGGGTCATACCATAGGGTGCCTTTGATACCGGTACAATGCTAGGCAGTAGATCAATCGTGAATTCTACTTCTCTATTCGGAGGTAGCCTTGGATATTCTTATAGAACATGTATGGAAATTCTCTTACTATCGAAATATCATTCAATTTTCTTTTATTGTCGTGCCCTTTAGTCGTGTATGCTAGATATGTCTCACAACCGCGTTGCATCATCTTTCTTGCTCGCGTAGCAGAAACGGGGGGTTGAATGAGTTTGCCTAGCTATTTTGGCAACCTTGGTAGTAGAACTTCTTTTCCTCGGGAGGTTTAAAGATTATTCTTTGCCCATGGTAATCGATGCAGGCAAATTGGGTCGTGAGCCAGTCCATCACAAGGATTATTTCCAAAATATCCAGTACTAACATATCAGATATTGTCGTTCTGTCTCTTATTATTAGTGGGCAGTCCTCGTACAGGACGTCGGATATCATTATCTTATCCAATGGGGTTGATACTAAAAAAATGGCTAACAACATATAAGGTATTTCTTTTAGACTTTTGGCATAACTTATTGAGACTAACAAATGTGTGGCTCCACCATCAAATAATAAGAAAGCAGTTTTTTTTTAGGACTGTACCGGTGATTATGTTGAAAGCTCCTTGCACCTGCTCATGGGTCAATACAAAAACTCATTCCTAAGTACCTGGTTGGGTGTTTTCCTAGTTGATGTTGCCACTGTTCTCCTTTTTGGTCTTGTTTGTTGGGCAAAAGGCTTACCCATGCTTCATCAACCCCTAGCTAACACTTATGTTAGAAACGAATGAAGACAAAGATTCAATTGAACGTCTAATAGGAGCTCTACTGAGGTTGGGGCTAGGATTGTGATAATTCTAGGTGCAAGAAATACTCTAACTAGTGTCTACTTTGGTCCAAATCATGTGATATTAATCTTTCCCGAACTTGTGACAAAACTTCACAACCTAATCGATACTTTGAAGAAAAGTGGAGAGACAATTTTGTTTTTTCTTACGCCTGAAGAACACCTTGTGTTCAATCAACGAAAGTAACAATTGTTTTATAAGATAAAAGACACCACAAACACCCCCTAAAGGTATTGAATTACCAACCAAGAATTTAATGATAAGTCCAAGAACAAGATGCCACTTAACTCAAAATAGAAAAGATAAATTGAACAACGTTTAAAACCAAAAGAGAATACTTCTCACAAAACTTAAAATCAAAACTTGTGTGTTTTTAGAGTTGGGGTCGTGCACCATTTTATAGGGAGAAGGGGGGGGGCACGAGTTCTACATGCTACTAGGTCTCTAATTAGCTAAACAAGACTAAGAAATAACCTACTATAGATAAGCATAAAAAGAAATAACCTAATATAGATAAGCATGAAAAGAAATAACTTAATCTATTTAGTATCCCATGAGATTTGGACTCTTCATGATAAAGCCTTGTTCACTCCAACTTCTCTTGTCATGCACGTGTAGGACTCTTTTGTGGACAAGGTGTCTTCAATTTGTGGGCAAGTGTTTTTAATTTTTTGGACTCTTCTTTTGTGGATAAGGTCTCTTCAATTTGTAGGCAAGTGTTTTCAATTTGTTGGTTTCGAAATTGGGCCTTGAATTTGGGCTTCTTGTTGATCCATGACTTGAAGAAAAGTGATGGGTTGGGTGTCCTTATCCAATGGGCTGTGGGGTCCATCTTGTACTCCTTGGGACCAAAATTCTTGGATCAATAAGCTTAAAGCCTCTTAAAATTTCTTGGCTCAAAGGCGAGTAATTGGGCATTCTTGAAGCCTTAATGGATCACTCCCCTCGAGCTCAGTCACACCACCATTGGGCCAACAAGCTGCTCGTGAACACCTCTTTCTGTGGACGGGCCGGATGCAACTTGGGTTGCATCCTCCACGGGATCAAAAATCACTTTCTTGTGCCCCTTATTAGCGCATTTGACAACATATACTGTCCTTTACTCGATGTTACCTTGTGTTTTCTCATGAATGGCTTTGACAAATTTTGAATTATTCTTGCCATCTAAATTTAATCTTTTACCCAAAAGTAAAGGAGTTAAATCCATAGGGCTCAGTTTGGTAGCCGGATTAGAGCGATCCCGCTTTGGGGATAACTTCGGGTCTACTTAATGATAATTTATTCTATACTACGTTTGGTAGCATTTCACCAGGATAACATTTAAGCCGAGATCCTACATTTGGTATTTGGACTGCCAACATGGGTAATCCGTTAATTCATTCATTTAATGTTAAATTACATTATTACCCTCCAATACATGTATAAAAAGGTTCAAGATTCACAACAAACCCTAGCTGTTTCTCCTCTCATTTTCTCCACTATTCCGTATTTTTCTCCACGCCATGGAAAAATCCAAAAATGCAAATTCTTTTGGATTTTTTGAGCACCATTTTTGCCATAAACTTTTGAGCACCATTTTTGCCATAAACAAACATTTTTGGACGAAGGTGAAAACAAAACAAAAAAATTCTTGAAATTCTTCCCAAAATTTCACAAGCACACTGGCAACCCTTCTGCACGAAATGGAAACCATGGCCCAACCAAAAATTCAAGGGTTTGTGTAGTAACAAATATTCATCCTTAAAGGTTCCTATCTTCTCATCAGATAGGACAGAATTTAATGACTAGCCAAGGATATTTCGACAAATGTTTTGTTAACATTTAAGAATCATTCTCTCGGACAGAAGCAGATGAAGACAAGACCATGGAACATTCTTCTAAGAGTGAAATCCAGCCGTTTGATTTATTTCCGGGGAAATCGACGAATTCCAACGACGAAATTTCAAGACTTTTTTTTTCAATTTCATAGGATTTGAACAAATCAATGGAGAACAAAATAAGGGTTGCAACGAGTATTTATATCTAGTATTTAGTCATAATAAATGTGAAAAATCAGGGTAAAATTGTCAATTCACAATGTAGGAAATGTAGGCTAAATGCATGATTTCGCAAACCCTGCATCATAAGCAGGACAAAAAATATGGAGTAATCATGGAGTAATCCCAGCACGATATGTTATCCATCGGGTATGGAACTGCGTCGGATTGGGTACCAAATAGGGGATAAACCAGGATAATCATAAGAAACCGCGTGTTATCCTCCTTTTTTCTGGCTACTAAACTGAGTCTAGGAGATAAATGATTGAAACCATAAACAATATCAAAAGGCTTGTGTTGCAAAAAGAATACCTCTATTGTATGCAAATTCAAGATGTGACAAACATTCTTCCCAAGTTTTTAAGTTCTTAGAAATAAGTGCACACAACAAAGTTCCTAGAGTTCTATTTACTACTTCAGTTTGTCCATCAGTTTGGGGATGAAAAGTAGTTGAAAAGTAGTCTCTAACTTAGACCACAAAGTCTTGCAAAAGTAACTTAAGATTTTGCATCCCTATCAGAAACCATAGTTTTAGGCACCCCATGCAATCTAACAATTTCTCTAAAGAATAATTCAGCAACTTGAGAAGCATCATTAGTTTTGTTGCAAGGTATAAAATGAACCATTTTAGAAAACCCATCCACAACGACAAAAATTGAGTCCCTCCCTTTTATCGACCTAGGCAATGCATAACAAAATCCATTGAAATATCAACCCAAGGTTCATTAGGAATAGGTAAAGGGGTGTACAATCCATGGGGGTTTAATCTAGATTTAGTTAACTTGCACGTTACACATCTTTCGCAAACACGAATAACATCATGCTTTATGTTAGGCCAATAAAAATTATCATGCATAACATCGTAAGTCTTAGCTATTCCAAAGTATCCCATTAACCCTCCACCATGAGCTTCTTTTAGAAGTAGCTCTCACATAGAACACATAGGCATGCATAAACGATTTTCACGAAACAAACCTTTAATATGCTCAAAACCAAGTAATTTAGTTTATAGCAAAGAAATAAGAGAGCACCTTCGAGAAAGTGCATCAGCAACCACATTCTCCTTACCTTGTTTATACTTGATCACATAAGGAAAAGTTTCTATGAATTCAATCCACTTGGTGTGTCGTCGATTAAGCTTTTGTTGGCTCTTGAGGTACTTTAAGGACTCATGATCCGTGTAGATCACGAACTCCTTTGGCCATAGATAATGCTGTCATTCTCTAAAGCTCTCACCAATGCATACATTTCTTTATCATAAGTTGGGTAATTCAATGTAGCTCCACTAAACTTCTCACTAAAGTACGCTATGGGACGACCTTTCTGCATCAGCATTGCACCAATACCTACATCAGAAGCGTCACATTCAATTTCAAATGTCTTAGAAAAGTTAGGCAAAGAAAGTAAAGGGGCTTGTGATAACTTCCGTTTTATGTACTCAAATGCATTGGCTTGCTCTTCTACCCACTTGAATGACACATTTTTCTTGATTACCTCCATGATAGGGGCGACTAAGCTGCTGAAATCTAGGAAAAAATGTTTGTAAAAGCTAGCCAAGCCGTGAAAACTCCTTACCTGGCTCACAGACGTGGGCGTTGGCCACTCTTTGATGGCTCTCACCTTCTCCTCGTCCACTTCAATGCCATTCCTGCTCACAACAATACCAAGAAACACAAGCTTGTCTGTGCTAAATGTGCACTTCTTAAGGTTAGCATAAAGTTTTTCCTTGCAAAGAACTTCTAACACTCCCCTAATATGTATCACATGCTCTTCTAAGTGTTTCGAGTAAATCAAGATATCATCAAAGTAGACAAGAACGAATTTACCAAGGAAAGCTCGCAAAATATGATTCATAAGTCGCATGAAAGTACTAGGTGCATTAGTCAATCCAAATGGCATAACCAACCACTCATACAATCCATACTTAGTTTTGAAAGCACACTTCCACTCATCACATTCCTTCATTCGAATATGATGATATCCACTCCTTAAATCAATATTGGAAAACAAACATGCACCATACAACTCATCAAGCATATCATCTAACCTAGGAATAGGATGACAATATTTTACCGTTATGATGTTAATTGCTCTGCAATCGGTACACATCCTCCAGGTTCCATTCTTCTTGGGCACGAGTAGTACGATTACGGCGCATGGGCTCATGCTCTCTCTGGCATGCCCCTTGGATAGTAACTCGTCCACTTGCCTCTGCAACTCCTTAGTCTCTTCCGGGTTACTTCTATAGGCTGGTCTGTTCGGAATGGTAGCTCCTGGAATGAAATCAATTTGATTCTCAATGCCTCGGATGGGGGGAAAACCCACGGGTAGGTCCTCTGACATCACATCTGCAAATTTCTGCAAGAGAGAAACAATCGTGCTTGGTGTACCGGCAATATGGCCAGTAGATAATAAGGTTTCCTTGTACATAAGTACAATCAAAGAAACACGAGAATGTAAAGCTTGCTTGATCTCACTC
>JAOWBN010210886.1:0-25813 GCA_028565015.1 Pinguicula moranensis | reverse complement strand
TGGTTGTTGGAAAAGATACACTGTATGTTTATGGGGGCATGATGGAAGTTAAAGATAGAGAAATCACCCTTGATGATATATTTTCACTCAACCTCAGCAAACTAGATGAGTGGAAGTGCATTATCCCGGTACATTTAATCTTCCTCTCTCCGATATTGTGTTTTCTCTGGTACAAGTTAACACTTTTTTTTTGCCAACTAGTTTTTTTTTATTGAAATATTTCAAGACATCGATGGATGTCAAACCACATACAATAGCAGTTTTTGAGGCTCTAAGCCAATTATCAAGTACAAGGAATAATGTAGTCTAGTGATATCTGGGTAGGATTAAGACTTTCTCTTGTCTTTATTTCAAAATCCTGGAGATTGATTAGCAGGGTCTGTCATAAAACGTAGGTATGTCATATCCTATCCATATCTATGAACTGGCCTTCCTTGTGCTGTGTCAATCCTGTCCGGACTAGATCGTCCTCCCGGGAGAGTTTACCACTCTATTTGCAACGTATGTATGGCAATCCCCCTTTTTCCATTCGTAAGCGCCCCTGGTCCATAGTAGACAATTGTGTTTGTTGCATTATTCTTTGGTCCAGCTCTGTTACCCCTCGTTTTGCTAGCCAATGTTGTTGCCTTCTCTATATTGATGCATCACTCTCATATGCTTCCCTTCTGCATTCTCCATGAGCTCGTCCCAGGAGTCCCATAGGTACCAGAGGTCACACCTGTTTTGACTCAACCACTGGACTACTAACATAGAGTCTGTTTCTACAACCACTTGATACCATCCTTGTTCTTTGCATAGGCGAATCCCTTCACTTACTAACAATGGTTTCATGCCTTTTTTCCGTTTTGAAATGAAATTACTGTTTTGGCTGCTACTGAGTCTTTAAGCTTACTTTTGTGCAGGCATCCGAACCACAATGGATAGAAGCCTCGGAGGATGAAGATGAGGATGACGAGGAAGTGGATAGTGAAGATGAGGATTCCAGTGTGGAAGACGACAGCGAGGAGTCTGGTGATGAATTTGATGAATTAGAGGTCTTTTCTCTTGTCATTAGAACATACAAATCATTTTTATTATTCATTCTCACTGAGCTCTCAGAGTCCAACTATATTTGCTTGTTCATGAAGGCGCCAAATGGTACGAATTCGTCCCTACAAATGGGAGATGCTGTGGCTATTATAAAGGGGGACAAGAAGAATCTAAGAAGGAAGGAAAAGCGGCAAAGAATTGAACAAATTAGAGTCAGCCTTGGTCTTTCTGATTCACAGAGAACGCCATCGGTAACATGCAGCCCCCCCTCTCTCTCTCAATGAAATTGATGATACGCCTCGGTATAGCTTACATTCATAACTTTACATCTTTTGTTGCTATGTAGCCTGGAGAATCCCTCAGGGATTTCTATAAGCGTACGAACATGTACTGGCAAATGGCTGCATATGAGCATACGCAGCACACTGGAAAGGTCAGTATTCTGGTAGAATCTGCATTTTCTACCTGAGCTTATGGAATTTCTTCTGTTTCTGCGAAGTTTGCTTAGATAATAAACATCCAGCCAGTTCTTCACTTAACTGTGAATATTGTAGATTCGCGGTTAATGAGTTGGTTTAATGGAGTTGTTGGAATCTATACATTAAATGACGCAATGCATCTTAGGTTGCAATGGAAACAACCTCTTTGTATAATTATAAGGAAGGCTGCGTACATGGGACACCCCAACTTAGTTAGGAATATATTGGGTAGGTTGTGGTTGTGGTTGTGATTGTGGTTTAATGAATTACGAAATGCTAGCTATCGCGAATCTTGCCTGGTTCTTTACACAAGTTGTACTCACTCTCATCCTTAAATGAGCCTTCCCATTTCATGCCGGCATCTCAGGAACTCCGTAAAGATGGATTTGATCTTGCTAAAGCTAGGTACAAAGAACTCAAGCCTGTACTTGATGAGGTAACCATTTTCGCTTTCGAATTCGATGCCTAACACTCCATGCAGATTGTCATCTGTCTCTCTTGTGGTTCCTGTTCAGTTGGCTATTTTAGAGGCAGAGCAGAAGGCTGAAGAAGAGGAGGCCACACCAGAGACTAATGGCTCTAGAAAGAAGAGCAACAAGAAGAGCAAGCTTTTAGGAGGCAAATAAGACTGGTTGGAGTAAGTGTTGGAATTGCCTAGTGTATTGCTATTTATTGGGTTTTTACTTTTTTTTTTTTAAAATGGTAGGAGGAATCGAGTATCGACCTCCTACCTTATTTATTAAATTATTAATGAACATTCTTAGGGTGAATGTCAAACCTAAGTGAGTTTCTTGGCCCTGAGCCATACATATATGAAATTTTGTCCCGGCTTTAGACTTTCCGGAAGAGGGTTGTACTGTCCGGGGAGAAAGTTTTGCTTTGCATCACACAATGTGGATTGAGTAGTGAGACCTATCTGCATCCAATCTTTGGACAACTAAATCGTACCCGGGGATATACTCTATTTGCATCGGATGTATGGTAGTCTCCATTCTCAATCTTCCCTGATTCGCTGATTTTAAGATACTTGCTCTCAAAAAATGATACTTGCTCCCGCTCGAGCATCCAGCATGATAAACGCAAGGAAGAAAGATTTCCAAACAATTAAATAAGTCACTTTAATTTTCAGACAATAGCAAAATTGCTCTATTAAATTCTAGTACTTTTATTTAGTGAAGTTGTTGGAACTCAATATATTAAATGACGCAATGCATATTGGGTCGCAATGGAAACAACCTCTTTGTATAATTACAAGGGTAAGGTCGCGTATATCTGACCCCTAGACATCAACTTAGTTGGTAATATACTGGTTACGTTGTTGTTATACTTTAATTTTCAGACACATTATCAAATTTGCTAAACATAGCCAATATTTTGATAGGGTCAAAATATAATTTTTGGACCGAGTAGATATGGAAATGCAAAAAAATAATTAGAGGGGTGAGGGGTGAAAACATTAAAAATCACACAAATAATTAAAAATATAGGGGGCTTCCCCCGTTACCATGTGGTTTTCTCCACTGATTGTATAAATTATTATTATGTTGGCATCCTATTATTTCCAAGAAATTTTTGTTAATCTCTCAAATTTTCTTATAAATAGTTTGATACCGACCGAAGCTCTCCACAAAAGTGGGTATTTACCTAGCAAATAAATAAAATAGTTTGTAACTACTTTATCTATATTTTAATACTTCTTACAAAACTACATTTGCAGAAATTGAAGATAAATGATATAGCGCAAGAATTCTTGCCGCAAGAAACCCAAGAAATGGTGGTACCCACATAAATGGATGAATGATTAGGATGAGTTTCTTATGTTTATTTTGCCTACAATTCTTGCGCTCGAAATTGAAACACCCAAAAAATATTTTGCAAATTTTAAGCAAATAGCCAAATAATTTCTTCTGCCAGGTTGATGGGCTTGAACTTGATCGTGATTATCTGGTCTGGGTCTACAATTGGGCCTTGCCTCAGCCAACCTTCAAGCCCATAGATCAATCTGCAAACAAATAATCCAATTTCCTTAGCCGTTCGATCAATCTCCATCTGACGGTGAACCCTCCTTCTGCCTTCAGCAAAACGACGCCGTCCGCAGCCCCCAGAAAACATTTTGATTTCCCAATTTTTCCAAATCTTGAGCCCTAATCCCCTCACTCTTTCTCCGCTGCTTGCAGATTTTCCTCGCCGGAGTTCTTTTCACCTTGTTCCTTTCAAACTTCATCAGTAGCAGTTCCATTTCGAGTACTCCCTGGTAATTCCTTATCTGCTGTGCACTCGATTTACATTCAAGTTTTGTTTTGTTCATCAAGTACAAAATTCAATCTTTGGAGAGCACAGGAACCGCCAAAATCTAAGCTTTCGGATGTGCCCTAGTTCGATTTTATTGTTTATTTTCGGGGGTAACACAATAGTCACCAGTTGCATTGTCGTCTTCTGAAATTACCAATTCTGTTGCTTTTACTGGAAGAAGTACGTGTGTGGGGTGTGGGTGTACTCGTGCAATTAAACAATCTTGCTTGAATTAGAGTTGTATGGATATTTTGTTTGCTAATTTTAAAGCTATTTGCCATCTGTATGTCTGAGATCTTCAACTCATCTCCTCTAGAGTTTGGGACAATGGCCTTACATTCACGTGCTGTGCATTTTTTCATCGTGTTTATACTGTAATTTGTAGATTGATTGTTCACACTGATTTTCATTATCTTGAATAGGAAATCATGCCCAAAGTGAAGACCAACCGAGCTAAGCACCCAGAGGGTTGGGAGTTAATTGAACCCACCCTTAACGAACTACAAGCAAAGATGAGAGAAGGTTGCTAACTTTTCGTAATCACCTAGCTCGAGTCATTTTATGCTCTCTTTGTTAAGGAAAGTAAAGACATGATTAATTTCTTTTGTTATGGCAGCTGAGCTTGATCCAAATGATGAAAAACGAAAATGCGAGGCCTTATGGCCCATATTCAAGATTGCACATCAGAGGAGTCGATATATTTATGACCTTTATCATCGTAGGAAGGAAATATCCAAGGAATTGTATGAGTTCTGCTTGGATCAGAGGTATGCAGATCGCAACTTGATTGCAAAGTGGAAAAAGGTGAGTACAAAAACGAATACGAATAGATGCATGATTTTGTGGTCATAGTTCTTGCAGCTAATAGGCAACTGACATTGCTCACATTTGGTGCTTTTGAATGGCAGCCTGGTTATGAAAGGCTTTGTTGCTTGAGGTGCATGCAGCCACGGGACCACAACTTCCAAACAACTTGTGTCTGCAGAGTCCCCAAACATCTGCGGGAAGAGGAGGTGATAGAATGCGTCCATTGTGGCTGCAGCGGTTGTGCCAGCGGAGACTAAGAGCGGTACCGTTCCTGGGCACCCGGTTGTGCCATGTCAGCATAATGCCAGTACTATTAGCTCCTTCTAGTCGTAGAAACAAGAAGATGAATGGAAATGTATTATCTCCATATAGTCTCCCTAAGCGAACGCGGCCCTTCATGTTCTGAACTAATTGTAGTACTGGTATCCATCTCATTGTACTCAATCTAATGAATTCTATATCAAGATGGATGCATGCTTTCCTTTCTCTTATTGGATTTACAGATGTTTTGGAATTTGCAAGCTTATTTATTTTGAATTATCGATGTATAAGTGGAGGTTAAATTTTTTGGATAGGTTGCGTGTTTACGGTTTGTGCAGAGGTCGACAAACGGATGGTCGGGCTAACCCGAACCGTTTTTGCTGAGCTAACCCAATTCATTTTTATCATGCTAACGGCTGGGTTTTGCAACCCTATTAGTTTTTTTTTTCGGACCGGACTGGGCTAGGCTCATTTGTAAATGGATTGGGTTAGCACGACACCAGATAAAAACGGACTAAGCCAACCCATTATGGATACTCATGGATTTGTCCGGCCCAACCCATTTTATTAATTTTTTTAATAAGATATTGACCAAAAAATGAAAAAATGATAACGAGCTTATACCATATCAACCCGCCAGGCTAAAAAAGTTGACCAAACTCGGCACAACCATAAATAGGCCAACCCGACCCATAATATTATACAATATGGATTGGATCCGCTTAGTCCGACCCGAATGTCTATTTCAACGTCTGATCAGTTCACCTAGAGAGCACACTGACCCATGGGTGCCCCACCCAAAAAAGTATTATTCATAATTTTTTAAATATTTTTTATATATAATTTATGGCGAGGGACGAAATTGCCCCTTGCTGTGTAAAGCTGACAAATTTGGTAAAAATGATAAATTTAGCCTGCGTTGGGATTAATGGCCTTGTCACCTCTGGATTAGTCGGAGGGCCCGAAGGATATTGAAGTAGGCCGTAGAGAAGGCTGGTCCGTGGGTTTGAACAGGCTTCGGCCCATCGTTCTTCGATTCGATTTCCTGGTCAATACGATTCCGGTAAATTCGTAGATTTGAAAGAAGCCGCTCCTGTGGATCATTGCCTATAAAAAAAAATGGTAAAAATGATAAAACCTCAGTTGATTTATCCACTGCCTGTAATTTTTCTCGCCCTAAGACTATTTTAACGTCGCAGTGAAAATGGGGTTTCTCGAATCTCATAACAGGGAAAGTTAGCTTGTTAAGATTTCAAACTGTTCCGAGACTTTTCAGCTTAAATCCGAAACATTGAATTGAATCTTCACACTTCGCTCTTACCATTTCAGCGAATCGCGCCTTCCCAGTGAAGTTATCCCCACGCGTTTTGAACAATTCGTTCGCATTATGGAATGAGAAGCTCCGACGGTTTGCATAATTTCCATTTCGAGTAGATCCCGCCTCGAGGTGGAGAGCTATGGCTAGGGTTCACGAGAATTGGGAGAGATTGGTGCATTCAGTGCTGAAGAGGGATAGGCGTTCCGGCCACGAGAGGACGTCGTCCGGAATCGCTGGGTTTGTTCCTGATTCACTCCAACGGTCCACTAACATTAATGCGATTCTGCGGGCCGCCGATGAAATCCAGGCGGAGGACCCTAATGTTGCTAGAATACGTAAGTGAAATCATGAAGTACGCGGATGCCTACAGGATATGAGTATGCGTTTGATATGCTTTGTTCTTTCTATATTCTCAAGTAACAGGTGTTATGCATTCAGTCTTGTCTAGCTATGGAAAGGGTTGGTTTTGTTGTTTGTTTATTGTAATTGCTCGAGCTGGCGTGGGTTAAGAAATGGGGTTTGCGATTGTTGGTTGAAGTATTTGGCAGGGTATTTACATGGTAACGTATTTGGAATATACCATTTGTTGTTAGTCATTTATTTGTTAATTTGATTCATTCAATGTAGTGTCTTAGTAACTTTAGTTACACATAAAAGGAAGATACTTTTATGCATGTTTTGCATTATTAGTTTTTTTTCACTAGATTGATACCCGTGTATGCATCCCTTTTCTTCTGTCTCTTTCAAAATGGTTTAGTTCCAAGAGCTTCTTGGTACATTATTTCCTTCGTTACTGGTTGTGGAGGGGGTTTATGTCTGACAATGACATCAGTGATGGGATAATTATAATTGAAGAAATTATTGACTAGTGTTTTTTTATCAAGTCATTTTATTTTTTATTTGCATTAAATCAAGGCCCTTGTAACCTTAGATGCATACAAAATCTATCTGGTGGAAATGGATTATATTTGTTCATATAGGTTTGCTTGTGTGAGACTGTATGCAGCTCCATACGGTCACCCACTTGGATTGTCCTATTCTTTTATTCTAATTTTTCTTTTCAATTCTTTGCAATTGATTCTATATATTAACAATCTCTTGTGGACAATCATTTCCATTCCGACTTGAATTTTCCAAGTTTAATCGAAGTTCGTTTTTGAATTTCCTTTTCTCTAGTGTGTGAGCAGGCGTATAGTATGGCTCAAAACTTGGACCCGAGTAGTGATGGCAGAGGTGTGCTTCAGTTCAAGACAGGTTTAATGTCTGTTATCAAGGTATGCTAACTGTTTTACCTTTATGTGGCTTATTTTCTTTACTCATAACTTCAAAACGTAGATAAAGAACATTAAATTACATGCAATTAAAACTCAGACACACTGCATTTCTTTCAAACCTATCTGGTCCAACATGTAGAATTAGGATTCTCCTGAGATTCTAACATAATTTGATTTCTTTCTTTCTTTGTGATGAGATAATATCGCATCTACTTTATTCAGCCATGAGGGTTCTGTAAACGGATACTTCTTTCAATGTTTCAATGGGTTGTCTTCAAAATGTATGTCTCTTGGCTTTGATTATATACTGTTTCTTGCAGCAAAAGCTTGCCAAAAAGGGTGGAGGTCAAATTGATCGTAATCGTGATATTGAGCAGCTGTGGGAGTTTTATCAGAATTATAAAAAGCGACATAGAGTGGACGATATAGAGAGGGAGGAACAGAAATGGCGTGAATCTGGCACTTTTAGTGCTAATGCTGGGGAGTGGGTTCTTCGAAACTAATTTAAGCACTTATTTCATTATTGTGATTCATTTTACCCATGGTCACAATAAAAATTTTGGCCACATCTAGTGCTCGGTAACAATAAAAAAATTCTTCTTGATAATAAAAAAGTTTGCCCACATTTGATGTTGAAATTTTTGCCTATGATTTATTAACGAAAACTTGTGATCCCGAAATCATATATTTTTTCTCGTAACTGCATGTGGCAGTAGGATGCTATGATATAAACATGATGGCTCTCGGAATACAAGTCTCTTCAGCACAGAGCACTCTCCTATGATTCACATGAAGCATGCAAATGAAACGTTTTTGGCGTGAATGCTAATTTCCTTTTACAGAGTCCTAAAATCCAATCTCTAAGATCATGATGATAATGCAGTTTTAAAATATCATCATTATCTGTTTCTTAGAACTTTGAGCATGCACATCAAACTCCAACCTACTCTTGCCTGACCAACATATTAATCAGGACTTGGAATCTAAAAATTTCTTAGTCACTCTTCCTACATCTCGGCAATTTTATGAGTGAAAATCAAAATCAAAATTTCTTTTGTTTAGTTTTGAAATGTAGCCTGTGTTAGGGAGTTGCCTTATATTTTCTCAATTATTATTGTTGTAGGTTGGAACTTAGATTCTCAGAGATGAAACGAGTAATTGCTACACTGAGGGCTTTGGTTGAGGTGATGGAATCACTCAATAAAGATGCTGCGCCAGATGGAGTTGGAAGGCTCATTATGGAGGAGGTATGCCTTGTCTTCTACTCCATTCTCTTAGCTTATAAGGAGATGTACTTCTTTTTAGTCTTAGGAATGTTTCATTAGTCTGCTATTCACATATTCTTTCTTCTTTGTTATGGTAAGCAGTGGATTTGTTTTGGCTATTGACTATTTTTGTAAGTTGGTCTGATTTGTCTTTTGTTGTTCCAGTTGAGAAGGATAAAAAAGTCAGATGCGACTTTGTCAAGTGATCTCATCGCTTACAACATTGTCCCACTGGAAGCACCATCTTTAACAAATGTTATTGGATATTTTCCAGAAGTAAGTCCTCGCAAAGCATATGACTAGATGCCCCTCAATGAATTTTGTCAACTTTTAGAGATGTCACCATGCAGAACCAGTACCCTTGACGGGATGGCCTTTTTATATGAATTTGTTGTTGCTTATTGATGGAAGATGTAAAAGCTTTTCCAGTTTTTCTGCTCGTTTCTCAATACTGATTATGTGTTAAAACTTGATATACATGAGATTGCAGGTTAGGGGTGCAGTATCGGCAATAAGATATACTGAGCACTTCCCTCGGCTTCCTCCTGATTATGAGATTTCCGGACAGCGGAGTTTGGACATGTTTGATCTTTTGGGATATGTTTTTGGTTTTCAGGTTCTCTTTGTCATTTCACTGCATCCTTTTGATTTTGATAAAGTTGGCATTTTATTAGTTTGCACTTTGTGGAGAATAAACTACATAGCGGTCAACTGGTTCTAGTAAATGTGAATCTTCTGTTAGCCTATTCTATGTTAGAGTTTTCAGATAAGGTTGTATGATGCATGCATCTTATATTAATATATTATTTTGCAATTCATAGTTTTCATGCATTTCTTCTTCTTCTTCTTCTTCTACTTCTACTCCAGAATCCTGCTATTCAAGTTTTTGGTTTTACGTATTGCAGAAAGACAACATAAGAAACCAACGTGAGCATGTCGTTCTCACTTTAGCAAATGCACAATCACGACTTGGCATCCCTGTTGAGGCTGATCCTGTGAGTGCAGAATTAGATTTATATGGGTATTCTCAGTGATGCACTATAATATATGGTAACTTATTGGCCTTAAATTTCTTCCTTACAGAAATTAGATGAAAGGGCCATTAGAGATGTCTTTTTAAAGGTCCTGGATAATTACATGAAGTGGTGTAGATACCTCAGGGTACGCCTCGTATGGAATAGGTAATATCTGCAGCATCCAGTACCTAATGTATTGAGTATAATCTACTAACTTGTTTACCATATCCTATATGTAGTCTGGAGGCAATTAACAGGGATAGAAAGCTCGTCCTAGTTTCTCTGTACTTATGCATTTGGGGTGAAGCTGCAAACATCCGATTCCTTCCTGAATGTATTTGCTATATATTTCATCACGTATGTCCTTCATGCGTTTAATTTACTTGTTTATTTAGTAAATAGTTCATATTCTTCCGGAAGCTGCTCTTTTGTAATTTCCCTTTTCGAAGGAGAATGTTTATTTATGTTGCTCATTTTCGCGGTTGTAAGTGTATTTATTTCATTTTGGTTGTAATCTCACCGACTATTGCTGCTCAAGAGACCCTTTCCATTTCATCTTTACCCAATATTAAACTTTCATTTGGCATTCTGCCTCTTTGAGAGGGCCTAATCCCCTTAAATTATCTCATCTGCGATGCTGTGATGATGAACTGAAATTGCCCTTAGCATTCATTTTCCCACTCGCCTTTAAAGAAACTTTTTTTCTTGAATTTGTTAGTAGATAGTATGTTACTGTGGTTAGATAGCTTGTAATTTGGCCGGTTCTATATCAAATAGTTCTTACTCGAAATTTCTTGATGTGGCTTGTTTAGATGGCAAGGGAATTAGATGCAATACTGGATCATGGCGAAGCAAGTAATGCTCCAAGTTGTATAACTGAAAATGGCTCTGTTTCTTTCTTAGAGCAAATTATTTGTCCCATATATGAAACAATGGTATCGGTGAGTGCTTCTTCAAGGATTTACTCTTGGCAATTCCGTTTCTAGTGTCTTTACTGGGCAATTCATCCCATATCTTTTCTTGCCTTTCTGTCTTTTCAATTGCACTATCTTGGATTCTTATGTTTGTTTTATCCACTAGTGCCATTGGCTTGTATTGGGGAACTGAGTGCAAATCTAGCAATAAAATCTATCGTCGTGCATTGTTTGTATTCTCTTCTGTTATCTACAGGAAGCCGAGAGGAACAATAATGGAAAAACTTCACATTCGGAATGGCGGAATTATGATGATTTCAATGAATATTTCTGGTTTGTTGTTCTCATAAATTAATTGACGTGCTAATTGATGCTCTTCCATATCCTGCAAATTCTAAGTCCATCTGTAGGTCACCTTCTTGCTTTGAGTTGAGTTGGCCCATGAAGAAGGAGTCCCCGTTTCTTTTGAAACCTTCAAAGGGAAAACGGGGAAAACGAGTAAGCTATTATTTTCTCTCTGACTCCTTTGTTTCAAATAGTCATTTTGGTCTGTGTTTGCTCAAAATATTAAAGTTATTTTTTGAAATACAGACTGGTAAAAGCTCATTTGTTGAACATCGGACTTTTCTTCACCTATATCGAAGTTTCCATCGCTTGTGGATCTTTTTGATAGTAATGTTTCAGGTAATTTCTTTGTTGCAATTTATCGAATGTCATGTCGAACTTGGTTAACTTGTTGTTTGGATGTCATGCCCCCCTGTCATTGCAGGCACTCGCTGTAATCGCTTTCAACAACGGAAATTTTAATCTTAATATGTTTAAAACACTTCTTAGTGTGGGCTCGACTTTTGCTGTTCTGAATTTTCTGGAGAGTAAGCCTTTGATTTTGGAATACTTTTCCTTTTCCTGTTTTTATTTTTAAATTCATATTGTACTTATTCACTTATCCTGTTGTGTATCTCACTTGGCTTTTTACTGACTATGTAGGTTGTTTGGATGTTTTACTAATGTTTGGGGCTTACACCACTGCCCGAGGTATGGCTATATCAAGGCTTGTTATCAGGTTCTTTTGGTGGGGCTTAAGCTCTGGATTCGTTATTTATGTTTACATGTGAGTGGATACTCCTCTTTAATTCTTTGAATTGTGCCAATACTTATTTTAGTTACTAATATGAAAGCCCAATGGTTGTAGCAAGTTGTTGGAGGAAAGGAGTAACAACACTTCCAACTCGTTTTACTTCCGACTTTATATCCTAGTTCTGGGTGTATATGCTGGTCTACGTGTGCTTTTCTCTTTGCTTGTCAAATTCCCTTCATGCCACAAGCTCTCAGAAATGTCTGATCAATCTTTTTTCCAATTCTTCAAGTGGCTTTATCAGGTACAAGTAGTTGATTAAATTTAATCTGTTAGAGGATTTCTTTATTGCATTTAGGGAACCAAACAAAAAAGGATCAATGAAATAAGGACCAAGTTGAATTTCTATGACCGTGCTTAAATTTTTATGCTGTATTTATTCGTCTATGCATTCAAATGAACCCTTGATTTTAATTCAACCTTAGTCTATGCAGCTGAGAGATTATTTTAGCTGTCATTCTGGATGCTATATAGAAACAACAATTGCTTTCTCAAAATTTGGATGGTTTTTTAACTCGTATACCATTATTGTCGTTTTTTGTTCCATCTGAAAAGGATTCACACTCGTATTTTGTCACTAAGTTTCATTAATATCCCTTGAGTTTAAAATCCGAGACTCTTGTGATGAATTTTGGCTCCATCATGACAAGGAATAATTGGACATACCTATGTTTTTTTTTTAGAAGGAGGTGTCGATTCAGGACATACCTATGTTGGGTTCTTATCTAGCTTTGAAATCTGTCACCACTTTCAGGAACGTTATTTTGTTGGTCGTGGGCTTGTTGAAAAGACTCTGGATTATATCAGGTTTGGTCTTTGCGACTACTATGAGATTTTTTCATGAATTGAAAGCATCTTAATGGCACGGAAAGCATGGTTGACTAGCTTTCTGTTGCATAAGATAAAATAGCCGTTTCTGTTCCTTACCTATAATGTCAAAACAGCCTCACTAGCTAGCAATGTTACACCCGGCCAGTTTTGGTGTAGCTCTTGCGTGACAAAGCGTGGGGACAAAATATTATGAATATCTGCTGTCTAGTTAAAATATCAGTCAATCTCTTTGTGATGAAGCTGAGCAGACCTGTGCTAAATGCTGGGAATTTTCAATCTTCTGTGCATGAACTTGATGCCATTTCCTGTTCTTCAATCCTTTCAAAATCCTATTAAGATGCTTTCTTACTTCAGCCTTGCTCATAATCATTTTTGGAATTCTTAGGCTATATGCTAGTATGTTAATTTTCGAAAAGAATTCTAAAAGATCTAAGCTTAAAAATTTTGTGCTAGATCTCAGAGATGTGCTGTTGTTAGTTGTTACTGATAGACTTCAGAAGCATGCTGTTGTTGCTTCTAGAACTTAGTATTTCGCTGTAGCTGTCTATTTGAAAATCCCCACTATAACTACTGGGTTTTCAGTGTGGTGGTCGTTAGGTTATCTAAGATGAGTAGTACACTTCAGCATAAATATTAGGTTATGTTATCAAGTGAACCAGATGTGCTGGTTTAGGCGTGCTTTGTCTATGGAGTACAATGGTGATTATTTCTTCAATTTGTCGGTTGCAGCTATGTATTTTTCTGGCTGGTGATCTGAATTTCCTATTCTAATTCAATTTGTCGGTTGCAGCATTTTCAGAATTTGTACAATGCTATTAATCTGAATTTCCTATTCTAATTGTTTTTTTCAAATTGAATGTAGGTGTTTAGTTCAATTTGAAAATGGATGGTATGAACGAGAACGAGGATGACATTCTTCGCGAAGAAGAAATGGATGCGTTGGGATTGGATTCTTCAGACCCTTATGCACAAAGCAGTGATACGACGGGTACCTCGAAGAAAAGCAAGAGACTAACGTCTCAAGTGTGGAATCATTTCGAGAGGTACCAAAAAGTTATTGATGGCGAATCATTTTGGAAAGCGAGGTGTCATTATTGCAAAAAGGAGTATAATGGAAACACGACGGCTAATGGGACTGGCACTTTGAATAGGCATGCCACCAAATGTAGGTTGAAGCACGGTGGTGTACGAACCGATCAACCAACACTACATTTCACTGCTGATGGCAAAGTGACCGCGTGGCGTTATGATCCTAAGGTATTTCGGGAATCCTTGGTGCAGTTGACCGCTACCTGTGACTTGCCTATCAACTTTGGCGAGCATTTTGCTTACAAGAAGCATGTTCAAAAATCATTAAACCCCTCCTTCCAACCAGTTAGTGCACGCTCGACTCGGCGTGACATTGAAGAATATTTTGAGAAACGAGTTACTGAAATGAAAGCTGTGTTTGCTGCTTCGCAATATTGTGTAGCCCTGACGTCGGACATATGGGATTCTAGAGCTCATCTAGATTATTGCAGCGTCGTGGCACATTATATTGACGACACCTGGAATTTACAGAAGCGCATAATTGGTTTCAAATTGGTTGAAAGGCACACAGGTGAGATGATTTCAGATAGTATTTTGGATGTACTCAAGGCATACGGACTCGTGGATCGCACAATCTCCATCACACTGGATAATGCATCCGCGAATTCGAAGGCTATGAGATTTCTTGAGGGTCCGTTGAAGTCGTACAATGCTGGTTTTCTTTCTCATCAGAGATGTGCATGCCATGTTATAAATCTGATAGTTCAAGCAGGTTTGAGTGCTTTGGAAGATTATGTTGGAAAGGTCAGAATGATTGTGTCGTGGGTAAGGGTGTCTCCCCTACGCATCAATGCCTTCAAAGCTCAGAGTGTCGCGTTGGGTTACAAGCCACGTATTTTGGATGCTGATATGCCAATTAGATGGAATTCAACATACACTATGTTGAAGAGAGCGGCTGAGTACAAGATGCCCCTATCCCAGTATTTGATGAGTGCACAGATGCAAACTTCCTCTCATCCTCCAGCTGTTCTGACATTCTTTGAGTGGGATGTCATTGAAAAAATTCTAGCGGTTTTTGAGTGGGATGTCATTGAAAAAATTCTAGCGGTTTTTGAGTACAAGATGCCCCTATCCCCGTTTTGAAAATGGGGCAAACCCGCCCCGCCTATTTTTCGGAAACAGGCGGGCCAAGCTCAACATTCTGCCCTGTTGACCCGTGACGGGCGGGGTAGGCTAGCCCGCCTTGCCCGTTTGCCGACCACTAGTCGTAAGCCTATTGTACTTGGAAACCCAATATGAGTCAAAGTTAAAGCACAAGTGGAAACAGAATTCACGGGGGCCCACCAACAAGATATTTTCTATCCGACTCCTCTACAAAGTCCTACAATTATGTTTCATGTGGGAAAATTCACCGCCTTGTTGGCAAGTCAACACAAACGATTGGGTCTACGGCCAATGAGGATAATACCCGTAGAAAGTAGAAGGTGTACAGCTAAAGAAGCACCCAATGTCACTGCAGCTCCGGATCAAGAAAGTGCACAGTATCACTCGCAGTCCTCGGATCCTTTTGGCAACCTGTAGCTACTATGTCTTTCAACCGACACATTCAAAGCGGTGAGGAGGGGTAATTTTGACCCAGTAGAACTAATAGCTAATGTCCACCAAGCAGCACAAAAATCCATTCTAGTTGATACGAGAAGGGGGAGGGGGGACCGTCCAAAGCGCAATGAAAGTGGAGGTTTTTTCTCAGGATGATTGACACAGGGGAGCCCAACCAATGCTCGGAGGAAGCTGAGGCAGTGTCGATCTTGCCCTCGAGCTAGGCGTTGTCCCGAATACCTCTTGAGCTGATCTCTGTTGTCAAGTGGATGAACTCAACTCTAGAGATATACAGAGACTCAATGGTTTGCGATTGAGTAGTGACAGCCCCGAATCAACTTCTCAGTAAGGTACAATGCGGATTTTGTTCTACAACACGAGAGGTTTAGGAGTGGACTGAAAAAAGTCCAAACTCAGAGGCTTTGTACAACATCATTAGGTGGATTGGACACTCATTCAAGAATCTAAGTTGAACACAGTTAACCCCCGCATTTGTGCCAAATTATGCCCTACAACTGACTTTAAATAGTGTCACAGCGATGCTGAAGGCTCTGTTTATGGGAAAAATTAGCTTTTCAACTAATAAACTCGTGGGCTGAAGATCATTTTGTGGGAATGGAGGGAGTCTGGTTGTAGGACCCTATACTAGTGATTGTACTCAACATTTATGCCCCCTGTAACCTGAGACTCAAGAGGATCTTATGGCTCCGAATTGGCTTGCTAATATCCAATGGATTGGAGGCAAGCTAGTGTTTAGCCGACAATTTTAATGTTATCCATAGCTCATAAGAGAGAAGAAGTCAGGCTCCACAAGGACTAACGGAAATGGAAGCCTTCAATTGTCTCATTGTTGAGAATTCTCTCGTAAAACTCCCTCTCCAACAAACTTGATACACTTGTATATCCAAAGGTGGGGATTGTTGTAGACGGCTCGACCGCTTCTTGCTGTCGGAGACTTGGGTAGAGCAATGGTCGGATCTTCATCAGCATAGATTAGAACGTGTGGGATCTGACCACAGGCATATTCTCCTACTGGCAGAGACAATTAAATGGAGGCCAAAGGCATTCAAAACCTTGAACTACTAGGAGAATTTTCCTAGTTTTGATGAATTTATCAACACTAAATGGACAGCAATCCAGGTTCACGGTAGGAAATGGCCACATACTGTTTGAGAAACTCAAGGCTATGCGACAAAAATTGTGCCAATGGAACAAGAACGTCTTTGGTAGAATTGACAATAAAGTGGTAGAGATCAAAACTAGACTGAGCCATCTGTATGATCAGCTTGAACTTGGGTATCCATCGGATGAGAATAAACTCCTTAGGAAGGTAACTTGGGAAGAACTCCAGAAGGCATTGCTGCAGAAAGAGAGTCTGCTGTGACAAAAGTCTAGGAACCGATAGATCCGCGAGGGAGACAATAACACTACATTGTTCCATGCTAAGGTAACAGGGCACCATAAGAGAAGTACAATCCGGGGATTGCAGCAAGAGGAGGTATGGACAGATGTGGTAAGCAAAGTCAAGTTTGGGACTATAGAATATTTTGCGACACATTTCTCTTCAGCACATTGGCCATGGCCTACTCTCACATTACCAGCTACAGTTGTTCTTGCGGAGTCAGATAATAAATACCTTATTTCTATGTTCAGTGAAGAGGAGATTAAAAGTATAGTTTGGAGTTGCTGCTCTTCTAAAAGTCTAGGCCCTGGCAGTTTCAATTTCCACTTTATCAAAAGGTACTAGGAGATGGTGAAGACTAAATTTATCAATTTTCTGCAGGAATTTCATAGAAACAGCATCTTGGCTAAAGGGTTTAACACCATTTTTATCGCCTTGATCCCTAAGATCTCTAACTCTCTAAGATTGGAGCATTACAGACCTATTTCTCTGGTAGGAAGTGGCTACAAAATTCTATCTAAACTACTTGCCAACAGAATGAGAAATGGTGATGCATAAAATCATCTCTCAGAACAAGCCTATTTTCATCAGTGGCATCTTGGACGGAATTTTAGTTGCTAATGAGGCTATTCAGTCACTGAAACGATCAAAGAAGCTTACATTAATGCTCAAAGTCAACTTTGCAAAAGCCTTCGGCAACATTGATTGGAGTTTCTTTATGGATATGATGATCAAATTATGTTTCTGCAAAACCTTGAGGGCATGGATCTTTGCGTGCATCTCCTCCTCCCATGCCGCAGTGTTGATCAACGGTACAAGTTTGGGATAATTCAAGCTGTATAAGGGTCTTAGCCAGGGAGATTCACTCTCCCCTTTCCTATTTCTCATTGTGGTAGAAGGCCTTAGTCTTCTCATTAATCGAGCAATAAATCTGCAGAAAGTGACTTCAGCAAAGGCTGGGGAAGTGGATCTCTCGCATCTACAATATGCAGACGATACTCTATTGTTTGCTAAATGAAGAAGAGATAATGTATTCACAATTAAAGTAGTCCTACGTATCTTCTCTATCTGGGTTGTCAATCAACTTCTATAAGAGCAAGTTATTCGGTGTCAACATCAGGAGTGAAACATTGAACAGGTTTTCAAGTGTCCTCTACTATATGTCGGACACTCTGCCCACAAAGTACTTTGGCCCTTCCTATTGGGGACAATCTGAGGCGCCTAAAAATGTGGAAAGGGGTCATTGATGCAATAAAAAACAAAGTAGGAAAATGGGATAATAAATATTTATCCATGGCGGGGTGCACAACTCTCATTAAATCCTTTCTTATAGTGCTGCCTACATATTTTCTGTCGCTATTCAAGGCTCCTAAATCCATCCTTAAGTCCATTGACAAAATCCTGGGATGCTTCTTATGGAAGAACAAGACAAGTTGTACACGTTATATCCACTGGACTCGGTGGAAGACAGTATGCAACAAAGTGACTGAGGGAGCGCTAGGTATACGAGACACCACACTAATGAACAAGGCACTTCTAACAAAGTGGATATGGAGGTTAGAGTAGATCCAGAGAGTCTCTGGTGCAGAGTGATTAGAACTAAATACTATAAATAACTCGACCACCTCAGCGACTATATCTTAATTACTCTGCATGATTATACCTCTTGTTTTGGGCAGGATATTTGGCGCACAGGGAAATCTCAATGGTTCATCAACAGAGTCAAACTGTTAAGAGGAGAAGGTGACCAATCTTTGTTGTGGAAGTTCAATTGGGACCGCGACGGATGCCCGACTTTGAGATTTGGGTGCTTCTTTCCTCTGAGCACCCAACAGAATGGACTGATCAAAGACATGGTGTCCTTTTCTCATCAACAACAAGGGAGCTGGAATCTGACCTTCAGAAGATCACTCAAACCACGAGAGGTAACTTTACTTGAAAATTTGAAACAAATCCTCATTCATTCTTTGATTTTGAAGGGAAAACCGAATGTGTGGAGTTAGGACGAAGAACAACCAGGCCAGTATACAATTGCGGCAGGTTACAAGATTCTGTAAGGAGCTACAAGGCCTTCACCACTGGAGGGCGCTGACCAAGTTCGAGCATGGTGCAAACTGCCACCAAAGTGGATACAAATGCTAGCTTGGCGACTTCTACAAAACCGCATCCCAACGGTAGACAATCTGATAGAGAGGAACGTCCAGTTACCTTAAGCTGCTCATCGGTGTATAATTCGTGGATCCTGCAATGAGACAGCGTGCCATCTGTTTATAGACTGCCCGACAGCAACCAGCCTTTGTACGGAGGTGTATGAATGGTTTGAGCTGCAATACATCTGGTAGGGGGACATATCGAGCCATCTGCAGTAGTATATGCGTTTAGCCGCAACAGAAAATGGGGCAGAAGTGTGGAAGGCAATTTGGCTTGCGACGATCTGGAGTATCTAGACCGAACGCAATGCAATACGTTTTGATGCAGAGTCTAATTCGGGCAAGGCTATCAATTGGATTAGAATTAACGTGCGGCATTGCATTACAGCCTCCAAGCTGCACAACACCGGTATGACTGTTGGCGACTGGATTTGGGAACCTCGACACTGCTGCAGCTTCTTGATAGTGAAGCATGATAGCTTTGCAACAGTATTTCCATAACTCTGTATTCAAGGGCTTCGGTAGCCTACGTAGTAAGCAGTCTGGGTAGATCTAGGTAACCTCACGCAAAGGTGTAGCACAAAGCTGCTATAAATAAGTCACTACCTTTTTCCTTCATTTTAATTCAATTATTTACCTATAAAAAAAGATAAAGAAGTTTTTTTTTTAAAAATCTTTTCACTTCAACTACATAGAATAGTAACCAATATTTTTCTTTTGGTGAAAATATTAACATCAATATAGAATGCTAAGAGCATAAAAACTTTCACCATATTCTTAACATATATGCAATACCCATCGAAATTCATAGTGAAACTAAATGTGTCCATTTATTCATGAAATTGAATATTCCAAAATCGAGATGCTAACTTCAAATCATAGAGAGATTTCATAATTTTACTATGAAAGACTATCTTCAAATTTATTTTAATCATGCTAATCCAGATACTATGAAAGAATATCTTCAAATTTATTTTATTAATGATAGTATCATTCAATGGAAAGACAAGTAAAACATAATGATATTATATTCGCACGTTATAGAGCTCAAAACTTGATTTACCCGACGGGGATTTACACATAAACAAAAACTATAACAAACATATTTCTAATATTTTAGATTACCTGACGGGGATTTAGGAAAAAAAATAGATATCACATAACACATAAATTATTATTCTTGATTACCTAACGAAAATTTTCGGAACAATAATAGTACATCATACAACACATACGTTCATTATTCCAGATTAACCAATGAGGATTTACGAATAATAAATATGATATAATAAAATACATATGATCAAACAATATGAGTAAAAATAACTCTGGCATCGACGAGGATTAAGAGCTATATTACAAATGCAAACTAAATCACCATACTCCCACTAACGAATGGGAAGATTAGGTAATCACCACTCTCACTAACAATGAAAAGAATACGTAATCGCCACTCCCATTAACAATGTAACGATACGGTAATAGTTGACAATCAAACAAATCCAGCAAGGGTACGTTTGGTATCGCGTATCCGGTAGATCGAGTGGGATAATCGAGGATTATCCTACAATGTTTAATGTTTGGTGCAACACACTATTTATCCCATGGCCCGACAGATTACGACGCGGCCCGAGGTAACAAGGTGACAACTCTGAAAAATCTGTCCACCAAAAAATGGGACATTATCCCACCAGTATCCTCAGATACCCAACAGTGAAGTTACTTTAATGACCCTGTACTTCCAAAATATTATAACATTGCCTAATATTAATTAATTATTAATATAATTTAATTAAAATTTAATTATTTATACAATTTAAATAGTAATTAAATGTTATAATATAATTTAATTAAACTTTACTTATTAATATAATTTAAATAAAATTATCAAAATATAAAATTGAAATAAATTTTAGTTATTACTCAAATCGAGTTATTAATTTAATTTTAATTATTAATACAATTTAATTTAATTTAAATTATTAATATAATATAATTTTAATTTAATTTAATTTAAAATATTAATTTATTTTAATTTATACTTAAATTTGGAAGTCTTTTTGAGAAAAACACATCGAATTAAAATTGTGAAAGGATAGATCTTCGGTTGTCCATCAGCACCTAACGATTTCATTCTCGCATAAGTAATACCCTGTGACCATTACCAAACAAGAGGTAATTCAACCTGGCTAAAAGTAAGCCATCAATAATTCCAACAATATTAAATCCTGGTGGCTCAAGTGGTGAGCAACTACACCTCACAACTGTGAGATCCAGGGATCGATACCCGTCTGGGTCGCAAAACGAAAACGGCCTCTTTGTATAATTATAAGGGTAAGGCCGCGTACATCAGACCCCCCAGACCCTAACTTAGTTGAGAATATACTAAGTAAAGTTGCATTTTTTTTATAATTCCAACAATAACCCAATTGCATTTAAATAATTAAAGAGATATAATTAGTTATTTAAAGGTTTCAATGCAATTAATTAAATAAACAAAATTCAGTGTAATTAAATGAATATTAGCCAACTGCTAGAAATATAAAAATATCAAATAACCACTAACCTGGATGTCAATGTCAACCTCGTCTTTGTTCCTGTTCCCCTTGTCATTTCTCAACATAACGAACTTAAGCTTCGAATGAACTCGGACTCATGATTATAGTTAGCCCTACACAATTAATTATTTCTAGGTCCAATGATTTAGATCATGGTTAAAATAAAGTCCCGGCGAATAATTTCATTGAACAACATAACTAAATTATTTACAAAATTAACATGACACCACAAATAACAATGGGTAATAAAATAAGGACTAACGTGGATATGAAGTCCCCTTTTATCGTCCATACGATTCCTCACCAAAAGGCTTCCATCTCCATCAACGGTGCCTGTAGACCCTCAGCTTGACCTACACCGACACAACAATCTCCATCTCCCTGGGGCCGCCTCTCACGCCCGGGGAGCTCCTACCCCTCCTATCCTCTTGTATAACCCCTTTTTCTGTTTTAACCTCACCTTTGTTTCAGCACCTGCTTCCCGTGACAGCAGTCTCCTTATGACTCCAAATCCTTGGATCGTTCTTCTGACTGCTTCCCTTCTCTGCCAGGACAAAATCCTCGCTCAGTGCACGAACGGCTAGGACCCAGATATGTTCAACCTAATACTACTCTCCCCGGGGTGATTTGTTTCTACATCACTAACTTCCCCCATGGTTGTGACATGGACAGACTGAGGAGTGCCTTGAAACACCAAGGCAGGATCCACGGCATATCAATAGCTCGCAAACTCAGCTATTGTGGCCTGCAGTTCGGATTTGTGGAATTCATAGATGTGGAGGATGAAAAGCTAATGTTGTTCAAGTTAAACAACACATGGCTTGGCTCGTATCGCTTACATGCCAATCGAGCCAAGTACCCTAAGTCCAGTGCCAAGAAGATGGAGAAGCCATCGATCACTCTAACCACACAGAAGACACTCTCTCTGCTTCCTAAGCCAGTTGGCCCTCATCCATTCCCCCTACTGCTTCGACCTCGTCCGTAGAGTTGTCCTTCAAGTCTGATGTGGATCCAGGGTCATGGCTTGGACGCAGCTACACGGCTACATTGATTCAGAAAGGCAACTAGAGGGACCTACAGAGAGGTCTCAGAGCAGCTGGATACCTCAACGTCATGGCAAGCCCTTTGAGCCCTGAGTCGATTCTGTTATGGGAAGAGGAGATGTTAGACCTTGATAACCTCCTGAGAAAAGACCAAGCTTGGCTGGCCAATTGGGTGTCGAATATTGCACCTTGGTCTCCTGGCCAACCTGCTAACAGCCGTGTGTGCAAAATACAAGTTGGCGGCCTCCCTTTACAGGCCTGGACACAGCACAATCTCACTGTTATTGGTAACCAGATAGGTACCTTCATTGGTATTGAGGACATAACCTTAGCAAAATAGAACCTTGAGACAGCATATCTGAAGATCCAAATACCCCTTGGAACTGCCATTGAGAAAAGTATGAGGGTCAGACCCTGATTCTACTGTCTTCAGAGTCAGACCATGATTCTCAATACACGGATGATCTCTCTTTTGAGCAGTCTTCTGAAAAATCTGGTCCTCATAAAGACCATTGCGAGGGCACTAATATTCAGACTGTCCGTCCTGGAACTGCAGAACTGGGCCAGTCTCCCACTTTAATCAAAACTCCACTTATTGTTACCCCTCAGCCAATCACTAACCAGGACCTGCAGCTCCCTGACATTGATACGTCTAAGGGTGCTTTAACCTGCATTGAAGCTGCAACATCAGTGTCAGATATCCTATCAATAGATAATGTGGTAACCTCAGATAATTCTCCACCGGATTTCACGAATGAGGCGATGTTGGAAGTTGATCTTGATAAAGGGCCACCTGATGAAGAACAACATGAAGCAGAAAAACCTTCTTCAGATAGAGTAACACCTATAGTACTACGAAGAAAGGAGACTTCTTTATATAATTTGGAGGAGTTCCCTCCCTTACAGAATGCACCAGCCACAGCTAGCCCTAAACATGTGACAATCAAACGGCCAAGAGGTAGACCTAGATCCACAAGAAAAACTAAGCAAGTGATAGACCCGGTCCGTGCAAACAAGCTGGCCATCTTGGAGGAATGGCAGCTCTCCTCTAGCTCTGCCTCCATTGCCTCCAGCTCAGCTGATTGACCCTCTACGCTGCAATGTTGATTTACTTATGTCAGTGGGTATTCAGCTAGGAGTAGTATATGGAGCTAACAGAGACACCTTCCGAAACTTGCTGATAGATATGACCCGCAATGCAGCATCACCTGCATCCTCAACTAAAGAAGCTGCGACTAAACCATGCTCATGAAGATTATTACATATAATGTTCGTGGATTGGGAAGTCAAGAGAGGAAATAACAAGTAAGACAACTAATTTGTAAAGAAAGAGTGGACTTCATTAGCCTTCAGGAAACGAAATTAGAATACATAGAGAAAAAAATTTGCTCACTCTTATGGTACGACTCAGATTTTGATTGGGCATTCTCAGGTTCATCTGGTCATTCAGGAGGGTTGCTATGCATTTGGAACAAGAATAAGTTTTCCCAAATATCAATGTTCTCGGACATAGATTATCTTGGCATATAAGGTCATTGGCTCAAGGACTCAGATTTATCTTATATGGTAAACGTTTATGGCCCTAATGACTTACCAAGGAAGCAGTTCCAGTGGCAACAACTGACAGACCACTTAGTGACTTTTAAGCATGGAAAATGATGTGTAATGGGAGATTTCAATGCAGTAACAAAGCTTAGTGAGAGAAGAGGTGTGGCTGCTCACAACTACGTTCAGGAAGTTGCATTATTTAGCACTTTCATTTCAAACCTGGCGTTGCAGAATCTGGATATCGCGCGCAGGAAGTTCACTTGGTATTTGAGGTCTATGAGAGCCATGAGCAGGCTGGATAGGTTCCTCGTTAGCAACAAATGGTTGGATACAACAGAAGACTGGACTCAAGAAGGGCTAGATAGGGACGCATCAGATCATTGTCCAGTGCTCTTACACTCAAATCTGCAGAACTGGTGGCCTAAGCCATTAAAAGTGTTGGATCCATGGTTGCTGGACAGGAATTTCTCTGAAATGGTGGAGCAGGTTTGGAGCAACATCAACATAGATGGCTATATGAGTTTCCAACTGCTAACGAAGTTCAAGATATTAAGAGAAAAAATCAGGTCTTGGAATGCATCCAAGCTACGGAACTTTGCTGAGTAGAGAAAAAACTTGCTCCAGGGGATCAGTGCTATTGAGAGGTTTGCTGAATCAGATACCTCAGCTAGTATTGATCTGAAGTCCTTGACAGAATTGCATCTTCAATTCGACAGTGTTTCTACTCAACTAAATAGTATCAATTACCAAAAATCAAGGTTGAAATGGTTGCAACAAAGGGGATGGAAACTCTGCATTCTTTCATAGTAGTATGAAGAAAACAAGAATTGTCAACGGAATAAATGGTGTTTGGGAAGGATCAACCTGGCTCCATGAACCTGAGTTGGTTAGGGAATGTTTTTACCTTCATTGAGGAAAGATTCACTTAAAAACATCCCCTTCAAGCCACAGCTGGGGACCAGGTTTAAAACACTTGATCTGAGAAGCAAGAAGTGGCTACAGCAGCCTTTCTCCAAAGCATAGATGTTATCTACTATAGCCAGCTGAGGCAGCAACAAATCACCAGGACCTGATGGACTCAATTTCAAGTTTATCAAGCAGTTTTCTCACTTGATCAGACCTGATTAATGCAACTCCTCCTGGAATTCTACAGAAGTGGTAAACTGTGTCGAGGAAGTAATGCCTCCCATATTGCTTTGATAGCCAAGTCTGCCAACCCATTATATGTCAATTATTACAGGCCAATATCCCTTATTGGATCAGCACCAAAGATCATCTCAAAAATCCTAGCAAACCGGTTGAGTCAAGTCATGGAAAATCTTATCAGCATCAATCAGTGTGCATTTATCAAAGGGAGGAAGCTGATTGACAGCGTGGTGGTGGCCAATGAGGTAATAGACGAGGTGAAGAAGAAACACAAGCAAGCTCTTATATTTAAGGTGGATTTCGGAAAGGCTTTTGATACATGGCACTGGAATTATCTCCTGCAAATTATGTCCAATATGAATTTCCCTTCTTGCTGGTTATGGTGGATCAAAGGCTTTCTGGAGTCTGCCTCCACTTCCATTTTGATAAACGGTAGTCCAACCAAAGAATTCAAGCCTTCCTGTGGAATTAGACAGGGCGATCCCATCTCCCCTTTCCTCTTCTTGCTTAATGATGGATAAGGCCACAGAACTGGGAATATTTTCAGGGCGAGTAGGCAAGAAAAAAGTACACATCTCCCATCTGCAGTATGCAAATGATACGGTCATTTTTGGGCAAGCAACCTGGGAATCTGTGGTAGTTTTCAAGACAATCCTGCTCAACTTTGAGATGGTCTCTAGTTTGAGGATTAACTTCACCAAAAGCAAACTGATTGGG
>JAOWBN010210875.1:0-13939 GCA_028565015.1 Pinguicula moranensis | reverse complement strand
ATGTATTAACACTTTAATGTTGTATATATGATTGTAGCAACCTTTACTACTTGTTTATTTATAACATATAAAATAGTAAAGCCTAACATTGATAATATAGAGTGTATCACAAAGAGTTGTCTATGGTGCAGGTGACTTATCAGCTAAACTCATCCAATGGGATGCCATACAAAGTATACATAGTACCAAAGAATCAGAGAAATGTTGTTTGATGGGTGAATTCAATGCAATTCTTGACCATAGTGAAAGAAAAGGCAGTACCACTCGAGTTAATGATCATTATTACATAGTAGCTTTAAGAGCATTTGTAGGAGATATGATGCTTCAAGATCTAAGTATGGAAAGGAGAAAATTTACTTGGCACTTAAAATCAATGAAGGCAATGAGCAGGCTTGATAGATTGATCTCTGGATAGGTCAGGAGGCAAATAGGGTACAATGTGGTCTATATAAGATTGATTCGGATCACTGTCCAGTATCCCTTCGTAACAAATTCCTGAACTGGGGTCCTAAACTATTCAGAGTACTTGATGATGGGCAATAATTGGATGATTTCAATTCTCTGGTGACTGCCATCTACACTAGTTCTCGTCCAGAAGGTTATGCAAGCTTCAGACTTAAAGCAAAAATTAAAGCTGTTCATGAAGGAATAAAAGCTTGGAATCTAACAGCTCCTAGACCTTCAAGCTTAGAGGAATAATATTTTGCTTCAACTTTGAGAGCTTGAGATAAATGTATAACTTAACAATAGTGTTGAGCTTCAGCAGGAGATCATCAGTATGAGGAATAAACTAGATGTAACCACTAGGAAGCTGGACTGCCTAATTCCAAAATTCAAGAGCGAACTGGATCTAGAAGGGTGATGCCAATATATCCTAATTCCACGGATGGTTGAGAAAAAACAGAAAAAAATGTTGTCCATGGGATTTGGAGTAGGAATCACTAGATTGAAGAGCCTAATCAGGTCAAAGATTGTTTCAAGAGACATATGGGTCAGACCCTCAGTCAGAAGCATCACATTTAAATTGCTGTCTAAATCAAGCAAGTTAAACTGGCCTTACCCTTCTCTGAGCAGGAGATATTGTCAACTATCCAAGATTGTGGTAGTGGAAAATCCCGGGTTTCGATGGGTTGAACTTCAAATTCCCAAAGCATTTCCTGTCCCTTTTCAAGACTGATATTTTACAGTTCTTCCTGGAGTTCTACAAAAACCGCAAGCTGGCAAGAGGAACTAATGTTGCTCATATCAGTCTTCTTGCAAAGTCTGATGCTCCCCTAAAAGTTGACTTTAGGCCAATAACCCTCATTGGAGTCATGCCTAAAATCCTCTCAAAAGTGTTAGCAAACAAAATAAGGAATGTGTTGGAAGAAATCATCTATCCTACTCAGACGTCCTTCATCAAGAACAGAAGATTAATTGATGGTGTTCTGGTTGCAAATGAGGCCATAGATGAATTGAAGAAGCTTAGAGAACAGGTAATTCTTCTCAAAGATGACTTTGAAAAAGCGTTTGACACTGTTAACTGAAGATATTTATAGGCTCTAATGCTGCAAATGGGGTTTCCAACCTGCTGGACTTAGTGGATTCAGTTGATATTTTATCTACTTCCTCCTCTGTCTTGTCAATGGAAGTTCATCACATGAATTCTTTCCCAAGAGAGCCTTGCGCCAAAGAGATCTGATATCTCTTTCTTTGTTCCTGTTAGCAGTAGAAGGACTCTCAATTATCATATCTAAAGCCATTGAACTAAATATGTACAAAGGAGTTGCTATTGCGAGGAACAAAGTATCTTTAAGTCACCTGCAATTTGCGGATGATATGCTTCTCTTTGGTGAGGCCACTTGGAAAACTATCAAAGCACTGAAGGCTATCCTCATGAACTTTGAAATCACTTCAGGTCTAAAAATTAATTACTCTAAAGCTGTCTCATGGGCAGAGGCATCCATACTGATACTCTAGAAGAAATGGTTGCTTTCATGGGATGCGAAGCCGTCTCTCTCCCCCGCAAGTATTTGGGACTTCCTATAGGTGCTAATCACTCAAAAGTTGCTACTTGGTCTTCTGTGGCTGAAAGATTCAACCTCACCCTCAACCTATGGGATCATAAGTTTCTGTCCTCGGGTGGTAAGCTAATTTTAGTAAATTTTGTACTTACAGCTTTGCCTTCACACTTTCCCTCTTCTTGAACAGACAGTCAAACAAAAAAGGAACTTGTTAGTCATCCTGGAAGAAAGTCACCACTGCTGTTGAGGATGGTGGACTAGGAATTTGCAGCTTAGACACATTTAATCAAGTCATGCTTGGCAAGTGGGGAGCAAGAATTCTGACAGGTGATAAGAGCCTAGAATTGCAAATCCCAAGATTCAAATATGGAGTTAATGGGGTCCTAGTTGCTGGTGATTTCAAGGAACTAATTAGACCTTCTACTCCAACTAGAAGACTGACTAGAAGGAGGGGAAGAGCCTATGCTTCTCAATGGTGGAAAAGCATCCATAACCTCATGAACACCAACTAGTTCAAGCAACATGCTCATATACAAGTTGGTACAGGGAACGGAACTAGACTCTGGTTGAACAAATGGTACAAGAATACTCTATTAGCTAATCAATTTCAAAAATTATTAAGAGTAGCCTCTGATACTAATGTCTATATATCTGATTCTAGCTTCTGGATTAATGACTATTGGTTTTGGATCTGGAACTGGCGTAGACAACTAAGAGATGTGTAAATAACTTATCTAAACAACCTTCTTTCTTTTCTGCAGGATAGCGTAGTCAGGGAGAATGGATCACATAAATTTATCTTTGAAGGCAATGCAGATGATAACTATCCAGTAAAGGTGGCATACAAACATATTGTGGCAGGAACTCCACCAGTTTTCACAAAACAAGAAGCCTCACTTCTGGCTAGTATCTGGGTCACTCTAGCTCCAAAGAAAATCCAAATAATTGTTTGGAAGATGCTCTGCCTACGCGAAGGGCACTAAAGAAGAGAGGCATCATACCTGAAAACTAGATCTCCATCTGTAACTTCTGCAACTCTGAACTTGAACTGTGAACACTTATTATCTACTTGCTCCATTCTGGTATAGGTTTGGGAGGCGACACAAAAATGGCTATCTAAGCCACTGCTCCCGCATACACAAATTCCTATTTTGCAGACTTTTACTTCACTACAGCCTCCCCAGGTTAATCTGGCATCCTGGAAAAAAAACTTGGTTTTCTATGTTATGGAACATTTGGCTTGCTAGAAACGCACACCACTTTCAAGAAACACAACTAGACCCTCTCAAGATCATAGAAAACATTAAATGATCTACATGGCTTTCGCTAAGATAAAAGAAGACAAAGAAGTTCCCATACACTTTCACTGATTGGCTACTGCAACCCCTTAGCTGTCTTCATATTGGATAATGATCTCATGCGTTATCCAAATCCTCAACAGGGAATCCTGGAGTAGCTATTTCTGGAGATAAGGGATAACAGTTTCTACTAGCAACTCCCTTCAACATTCGTGTCAGATTTCAGCAGATGTAAACCTATAGAAAACTCACGGTTGGGAATTAATACTTAGAGAAAACCAGCTTAGTTTTCTCTACTCTCTCCGAGAGTGGGAAATGCAGCATGTTGCATGCATGCAATTCTAAAGGAAGTGGATAGAAAAAGTTTTTCAGGTTATCCACTATCTGAAACAGTTGGTCCATCTTTAAGCCAAGCTGATCAAGTAAGGTTGATGAGCTCAAGGAAACAAAGAGGTCTCTCTCTTCAACACCTATCAGCCTAACTAAAGAGGCATACATCGGTTCCAAGACTAGGCCAGAAAAGGAGGTTGACAGCCTATCTCATAATGTCAAGGAGGTACAAATATTCTGATACTTTGCTTCTTGATCTGCAAGTACAGATTGATCCTAAACCCTTTCTCTCCTTCATTACAGGTATAGCTCATCATAAAGTCAATTGACATGCGTACCAATATCCATAAAAAAAAAAAAGAATTGATAAGTTGACAGTCATGACTTTGAGTTTTGATGAATAACTAGTTGATATGTTGATGGGAATGAACTGAGTAGTGAGTTATTTGATAAACTATGACACAACCTTTAGTTATATCCAGGAAGTGAAGATTAAGGACTAATTTGTACATGTGAATCAAGCAATAGGGTAGATGGATGGGTATATGGATCTTTGATGCTAGGCATGGTTCATTATATTTTTTTGTTTTTGATAACCGTGGTATCCGAAGGAGAACCCCCAATCCGACTAATCCATGAGACCATGGTAGGTGAACCCCCTCCCCCCATCGATCGGGTTTAGGCTCGGGGGAAAGCCCGCGGTCGTGTTTAGGGTGGTATCTTTTCCCTATAGGAAGGCCCTGAGGCAGGAGATTCAACCGCTAGGATGATACCTTTTCCCAATATATAAAATTTGGCTTATAAAAAAAAAGAGCAATGCTCTTTTATGTTATTTTAAAAAAAAAATCAGTTACCTTATCAGGTTATTTTGCAAAATATATTTAATCAAATCAACACATTATTAACTCTTGATTTTCAGTCACCTTATCCGTATGATTTGCAAAATAGAATCTCGGCCTCGACTCCACAAGGGAAAAAAAAGTAAATATTCACTTCTCCACTTTATTTGCATAAATTAATTTTTTCTTTTGTTTTTTTAAACGAGGAACATTTCCTTTAGTTTAGCATTTTTTTAATTTTTAATAAATATTTAACAAATGTAATACAAAATGGCAAAAGTTTTTTAATTATTTTTTATATTTCGCACCCAACTCCACCTCCCTAGTACAATGTATGACTTCGACCCTGCCTCAGCGTACCATATCCAATTTTATCACCAATTTTGTAAATAAAGTCGACAACGTTATTTAGATTTTCACCGTTACTGTAAGAATGAATATAATTCTTAAATTATGAATTCGAAGATATGCAAAAAAATATATAAATGTTAGGATCATGTCATTTGATCTTTTGAGTTATTCCGTCAATTAATCGAATTATAAACAATAATTGAACGAGACAATATACAAGTCCCTCGACTATCCTTTTATAAAGATGCCTATGTCCACATCGTGAGCTCCTGAAATTGAGTTACACTTCACCACTTTCAATAACACCTCAAAGCAATATTTACTGTTACAATTACAGAGCTCAAATTTGAGAATGCTAACCCAGAACCAGGAGAGAAACCGCAAGTCTCTCTTTACTCTTTGACTACACAGTAAACCCCTCGAATAATAGAGTAAACTTGATACATTGAATGCCGTCTTATGCAGCGGGGCCCCATTTTCCATCTGGCAGCACCGAATTGATCCTGACCATTAGACGTAATTTGACCCCAAAAACATGACTTCAGTTAACAGTAATCTCTTATTCAATTCGAAATATATATATATATATATACATATAAATTTCGGACAGATTTGCAATTTGTTACCCAAATTACGGTTCCTTCATTATTTTTCGGATGAATTATTGTAGTTGGAGAAGGCACATGTGCTGTTGGGGGAACCGACCTCGGAAAGAATGATGCGGAGATCGGCAACTTCTTTAATCGATAACAAAAAATAGTTTATTCTTCCTTTTAAGTTGGGATTACTTTCGATCTGCTGAGGGTGGATTTAAAAAAAAAAAATTAGGAAAGGCCACAAAATATTTTTGGAGAAGGCCAAATTTTTTTCAGAGGGGTCAATTTTTTATCCACGGGGTCCCAAACTTTTTTAGGTGCATAAGAAATTTTTTTATTAACAATATATATATATATAATCTAATAATATATATTATAATCTATAATATATATATATATATAATGCCTCTCTTCTTTAGTGCCCAGAGTTGCAGAAGTTTCAGACATATTGTGCCCAGAGGGCCCCCATTTTCCATCTAGCTTGCTAGAAACGCACGCCACCTTTCCTTGTAATCCATTCTAGGAGCCCGACATATTGTTAGTTCCATCATACCATTGACCCTGCATATTACACATTTGTAAGTAATATTGACTCAAGACATTAATATTTCATTCTTCAGCGTAGCAGCAACAATGTTCTTTACATAAACAATTTCAAAGAAATGTTCTTTCAAAATGTCACAAGCATCAACAAATCTCAAAACAATAGTCATTTGTTGCCTATTTTCAATATATTTTGCTTCATCAACTAAAATACCAAAGGTATGTGGCATTCAGAGCAAATTTTGCAATAACAGCATCCAAATAGTCATTCATTGTTCGCAATAATTTAATCAACTTAATAAGATTAACTTGATTATTGGAAGAAGACAATTCACGGTGACAGTATCAATAAGCTCCAACCATCTTTTTCGTTTTACTTCCGGTCTCAATGGATCCAAGGCTCTGCCAATATGTTGATTTGTATTCTCAATATCATTCATTTGATCCATAGCCTTGAATGTGAATTTTTCTCTCCAGCATGCTTGAGCAATAGACAATATTTCCCATCATTTACATGTTTCCAACTTTTGCATCCAATCGACGTAATTGCATTGTGAGTATTATTCCCATCATCAAATAAGAATCACGGAAAACAATATGCAACATCCTTTGTGGGTGAATACTCTAACCAATGATACTGCTTAAACAAAGATTTTTGCAAGTGATGATTCCGTGTTCTAAACAATGTCGAATATTGATAAATTGATATTCGTTTGCCCATGTCGCATTCAAAATTCGCAACCATAAGTTCTACTCTAGTGGGATCACACTCAGAAAGAGGTGGAGCAATTTCATTTTTTGCTATATTCAGATAATGCTCAGGAAGAGGAACAATTTAATTTCAATTCTAGTCAAATCATGCTTGGGAGGAGGAGGAGCAACTTCACTCGTAGAAGTTTCCTTCCAATCAATTATTTTTTGGCTTCATTTTTTTGGATTGACATTCATCTCTAATCATTGTAAAAAAAAAAAAAAATCATCATGTTCGGGGAAGAAGTGGAAGAGGAACATGGATAATATAATTTATGTATTCACTTATTACTGCATATAAAGCATCAGAATTAAAAAGCAACTTCAAAAACTACATTATTCTGTAAAGACATTATGTTTTACTTCAAATAAAAAGCTTTTTCTATGACAGCTAAAAGCTCCACCAGACCAAGGGGGTGTTTTGTGCAGCCTTCTTATGCTTATTATTGGCTTATAAAAACCTTTTTTCAAAAAATGAGGAGTTATTTTTTGAAAAAGGTGCTTATAAGCCAATTATAATTTTAAGAAGGATGCGTAAAACAGGGGCGTGGTCTCCAATTTTGCTGATAAGTAATGAACACACACAAGCAATTCCATATCCCCATTATCCTTATATTCCAGGATTCATCTCTAAGAAACAATACCCGAAATATACCAAGATAGGCCTCAAACTCACCAAAAGAGAAATGCCTTCCTCAGTTGTAATCTACAAGCTTAACAAAGCACGATGTCATTTCTACCATAGAATACCAACCAACAAAAGTAACCCAAAAGATCAATGAAAAGGAAAAAAGCAGGATTTTACACGAAAGATCCTTTTTTGGCTCTCTCTTTAGCGGCTGGATCAAGCAGGATTATACACGAAAGACTTACGGCATCATATGACATCAAATTAGCATGGATAAAGCATCAAACGCAAACAGAAAAAACAATCAAGCAGGAGATGAGTTGTTTTTACCTCTCCGGTATTAAGAAACATATAAAACGAAATGGAGATTGACAAAAAGTGAACTCGAAAACATGGATGATGAGTGACAGAAAGAGCAAACCTTTTTCCAATCGGAGATATGACGCTCGCCTTCTTCCAGGAAGAAAAATCGAGAAAAGCCATAATCGGGAATGAGTCGCCACTCGCCACGGGCCCCGAGTTTAGTTAAACGATGGCACACAGACTCTAGGAAGCCTTCTTTCAGTCAATTTATGGCGATCCTGGCTTCTTCTTTCAGTCGACAAGAGGGCGATTGAGAAGGGGACGGTGAAGTGCAGTAAACTCGAGAAGATGAAGTCGAGAATAAAGGAAATTGAAAAGTCCAGTTAACTCGAGAACGAAGGAGAGTCTTGCCGTGCGGAAGGAAGGGTAAATTAGACTTTTCTATATAATAAAATTTCCCCCAGTCGCAGCTACGCGCGTGAAGAAAAATCGGGGGGCAGTGGGATTCTTTTTCAAAGTACAGGGGGGTAAAGTAACTCTTTTGAAAGTACAGAGGAATAAGTTAACTATTAGGTATAGTGCAGGGGTAAATGGCCTTTTACTCACATTTTGTCCATCGCAAATGGAGCTGGAAGAGTCATCATTGACAATCCTCTTTAACTTTGTGCTAATAGTGGATTAGAGCAAAATGACTCTATTAAATTCCAGTGTCTATTTAGTGAAGTTGCTGGAACTCAAAATATCAAATAGCGCAATGCATATTGTGTCGCAATGGAAATTGCCTCTTTGTATTGTATAATTACAAGGGTAAGACCGCATACATCTGACCCCCCAAACCCCAACTTAGTTGAGAATATACTGGGTATGTTGTGGATTGTGGGTTAACATTCTCATATTCACGTAACCTAAAAAGGTTTAAATTTCTTAAAAAGGTTATGTAGTATATGTTTTTTTATAATCGAAATGATTTTATTAAAGTAACATATTCTGTTTGCTATCATAATAGAATGCAATAAACTTTTACCCAAAATTCTATTAATATTGAAGCTGGAGGTGAGCATCTCCTTCAACTGCAATGTTGGTTAAACTCTCTCGTCGTTTGCAGATTACCATGGTGGATCCATACCCGAACGGAGTGGTGATAAATTGTATAATACATGTTGTGTGTTTGATACCGATGGAGAGCTTAAGGCTAAGCACAAGAAGGTATATGAAATGAATTTTGTTTTAAATTAAAAAATAATAATAATCAATCTAAAGAAATGGTTGAGTCAAAGGCTAATTGATGTACTGAATAAAATGGTCAATCTTATAATTTATTGGAGGCCTATGTGTTTGTGTTTTGGATAGGTCAAATCTTGGAGGCCTATGTGATCATTAGTTATTGAGAATACTTTTTTTTGGTTTTGGTTACCTATTCATCTTTTTGACATTGATATAGTAGGAAAAATGTTCTTTAATGACTCTTACTGCAGGGCAGACCCCAACAATTGTTGACACATATTATGCACTTCATCTTCTCAGTCTTCATATCACGTGAGATGTACCAAAACTTATTATTAGTGATTTAAGTCTTTTAGTTTCATATATGATATTTTCACTATGTCAACTAAGTGTTGACTTTAGCAACCAGAATCATCATCAAATCTTTTATTTTACTGATGCATCTAAGATACTCTGAGTCATTACGAATTCCAACCCTTTTTCTCCACCTTTAGTTTTTTTTATATTTAACAACTTCAATAAACGACTCAAATAATGTTACAGATTACATAGGATTCGCTGACCCCTAGAGAATTCAACCATCAGGTGCACTTAAAATACATTCATGGAGGTTTAAACAAGCTAACACAGAGTCATTTGTATCTTAACCAATTCGAAATTGTTAAACCAATTAGAGGCTTTTCATACGGTGTATACCAATACCATAATTGTACTTGAAATCTTGCCCTGTTATAGTCCTTCCAGATATGCCAAACCGGGCAATACCACACAGCTCACCACAACTCGCGGTTATCTCACCATCCCCATATGCGCCATAAAATGTCGTAGCGGCGAATTCAATCCCACAAAATCAAAACTCATCCACTTATAGAGTAATGCTCATAAACCACAAGTCATCGTGCAAGAGAAAAACAAAACATGAACCACGCAATCCACTTCATTACTACAAAACACACAATGATTAGCTTCTGGGGCTATATGGATACACCAGATTCTCCACCATGAAAATTTTGTCTTGTATCAATTGCCAACAAAAAAACCATCACACGAAAAGGAGTTCTTTTACCCAAGATTGAAGCCAACGATAGGCGCACAATAACATCCAACTCCAGATCTCGACGAAGGGCCAAATATCCAGAACAAACTGAATAACTTCTCGAAGCTTGTTCCGACCAGCTCCAACCATCATCTCCTGGCCTCGGTGCGTAATCCTTCAGATACACAGCCAGTTGAGCCACGAATTCCAGCTCAAGCCCTCTTAACGGATGATTTCATTGCTGATGCAATATCCACACATCATTCTACAATACCCATTTCGACTTGATAGTACATAATTTATCCATCGCCGCCAAATACAATCTCCTTCTTGTCAAGTAAAAAGTCACTCATCACACCACACAGCTTCGACTCCCAAACAAGGTGTACAATTTCCAAAGTTTACCTGTCTTATCAATCGAGAGTTAAACCAACGCGACAAGCAAGTCAAATCCCAATTATCCTTCCACTATTTTGACGCATTCTCAACTGCTAGCAACCCATCCCTATCTCGCAAATTCAAATTTTTTGACAGATACTTAGCAATAACAATTTTCCTTCACTGACCTTCAGTTTGAGTGTGCAGTCTCCATCCTCATTTTCCTAGAAGTGAAATGTTGAACACTTCTAAGTTAATGAAGTCGAGACCGCCATTTGATACACTCTGACAACACAATTCCCGGCCGATCCAATGTATATGTCTTGTCGTCTTTTTTTTTATTTCTCCAAAAAATAAACTCCAGATCTGGATCATCTCTTTAATTACCTTCTTTGGAGCCTTATACATCAAAAGTAATACACCAGCATGCTTGTCAAGACACTTTTTACAAGAGTAACCATTCCCCCAAAAGATAGATACAGATTCTCCAAAGATAGTACTCGTCGTTTTATCAGTAAAATTAACTTTTCCCGTGATTTCACACGCCCTGGATAGCACCCCAATGGAATTCCCAAATATTCAAAAGGTAAGGACATGGCCTCACAGTTTAAATAATCAACCAACAGTTGCTGGTCTGTAGGCGACATATTAATCCCGAGAAGATGGTTCTTTGTGAAATTGATACCCAATCCTGAAAGCAGCTCATATACATGTCTTTCATTATCTTCTCATTCTCTAGTGATCCTTCACCGAAAAACAATGTATCATAAGCATATAACGAATGTGTATATAATGATTCCCTACATTTAAGACCTTTCAACTTATTTATTCGGACCGCTTCATTTAATAATATGTTTAATCCCTCCATCGTCACAAGAAATAAAAACAGAGATAAGGGATTACCTTGGCGAAGTCCCCTCTCAAAATTGCAGAGCTCCATCGATGACCCATTCAGCAGAACCGCCGCTGAAGAAGTTATTAAGCATTCTTTAATCCACTTTACCCACCGCACACCGAAACCCATTTTTTTAGCATAGACAATAAGAATTCCCAGCTTACGGAGACATAAGCCTTTGCAAAGTCAACTTTGAAAAAAATAACCTTTGCATTTGACATTTGTGCATGATGAAGTAATTCATTCGCAATAAGGATGTCATCTTGTATTTGTCGACCTTTTACAAAAGCCAACTGTTACTTTGAAATTAGCTTATCAATCACCATTCGTAATCTATTGGCCAACAACTTCAAAAGTAATTTATAAGCACTCCCCACTAGTGATATTGGACGGTAATGATTAAGAGAGAAATGAGATCTACACTTCGCTGCAAGGACTATCGATGTCAAATTCGGACTCCTTAACAATTGTCCCGAGTAATAAAGTTCTTGAATGAAGCCGATATAGTCACCCTTCAAAACATCCCAATGATTCTGAATAAAATGAAAGCTGAAATCGTCATGTCCCAGACTTTTGTCACCCGCACATCTCTTCAGAGTCTCATAAATCTCCTATTCAATAAAAGGTTCCACCAACATATTATTTTCCTCTCTAGACAACCGTCGGACGCACTCCAAACCTAAGCTAGACTGAGAGCCCATTGGTCCTCTAAAATGTCCACTGAAATGTTCGTAAATGCCCCATTTTCAGTCCAACCACTGATTCTATCCACTCTTCATTCACATATAATCCATAGATGCCATTTCTCTGCCGTCTACTCTGCACCGTGTATGAAATATCGAGAATTCTCATCCCCTCCTTGATCCATTTTGATTGTGATTTCTAAAACATTATAGCAACTTTTCTATTTAAAGATACCTTAAGGTTATGCCACTTTGATTTTCGATCCACTATTTCCGCTTCCAGAAGGGCACACGACTCACCAATAACATCATATAAGTTCAGCTGGTTTTGTAGTTGTTAAATCTGTTGATCTGTGTACTCGAAGACAGTTCGTTTCCATTCCTTTAAATCTTGACAGAGTTTTTCAGCTTACAGTGAAGAACATATGCTTTACTTCCTGAGAAAGAACCAGAAGAACAGTTGTGTTTGATGTATTCAACAAACGAAGGATGAAATTCCCAACAATTTAAGGACATAAACTGCTTATGCCCCCAATTCACAAATACAGGTTGCAACAATATAGGACGGTGGTTTGCAATACTCCTGTCTAGCGCAAGCTGCTGCAAATCTGGCCAAAATTGTGACCAACGCTCCGTAAATAGGAATCTATCAATCTGGCTTACACTCGTGCCTCGATCGTTCAGCCAAGTGAACTGATGACATAACAATGGTAGATCCAATAATTAATTCTCAATAATAAATTCATTAAATTATGGCATTTCCTGTGTCGGGACTCCAGCTCCATTCAGACGTTCCTCAGGGAAACGTATCGCATTGAAATCACTTGCAATACAAATAAGCCTGCCATGCCATTCTCGTTGGATATAATCGAGGTAAGTTGCGGCCATATCACCCTCTTCGACTACATATCTTGTGGAAAATAAACATTTATCATCGGCATATCAATATTTTTCGATAAGAGAGTCCCGTGTATTGAAGAGAAATGAGAAAAAAAATGAAATATTAATTACTGCAAAGACCGCAGAGTTCTAGATCGATAGAAGTTCACTAGATAGGCCCACGAAAGGACTCATCACCCACTAAAACTCATTATTACACCATATAAGCCGTACTAATGATATGTCCATTTCTTCTTTCTTTGTCTCATGCAAACACAAAAATCAAGATTATATTTTCGGATAAGTGACCCGATTGCCGCCTTTCTCAGCTGACTAATTCCTCGAAACATTAATCATCATAACTTTCATTGAGGAATAATAGAGACAGGCGCCAGATAACCCTCAGATTGTTGCATCTCTGCATCTCTGCTGCAATACTTCGAATCATGCACTCATAAATATTTGAACTTGGAACCCCAAGGGACTTTCCCAATGCCTATATTTTTGCTGCCGTATTTAGATCAGGATGTTGCCTACGAGTGACCCTCACCCCCTTGAATTTTTTATCAGATATATTAGAGGGAGGAGCAGCCGCACACTGATCGTACAAGCTTTGAAAATACTATATTACTTTGCCTAAAAACTACAAGAGTTTCTACTGAGTAAGCACACTATCCGGCCCCTCTAATAGATATTCCACGATTGGGCGTATGTTAAAAATATCCGGGCTCAGGGTGGGGATTAGACTCTGATGTGATAGCGGTAATATTGAGCTCTCCGCTCTAACTGGTGCGATTTTTGTTGGTTCCACTTCTTCAGGATTGATCTCTACTCTGTCATTCGGGGAAGATAGCAACCACTGTGAAGATTGTTTTTCAGATATATCCTCTGTGGCATAGGGTACTAGCTGGAGATTCTCGGTCATGGTCTTCTCCAATTCCTTGTTGTTTTTGGCAGGTTCTGAATTTGTGCGCGACAATGGCGGTTACTCTGTTAAGTTTATCGCATTACCACTATCTTCCTCATCCTCCTTTCTCCCTGAATTTTCTGGAACATGTCGTGTTAGACTAAGCAAAGATGGGTCAAGATTGTCATGCTTGACAATAAGAAAAGTGATCCCTTAAAACAAGGGATCACAATCTTGACCCAATCTTCTCTAGGATTTTATGTCTCATTTCCACTCTATAAAACATGTGTAAAACT
>JAOWBN010210854.1:0-13940 GCA_028565015.1 Pinguicula moranensis | reverse complement strand
ATTTGGCTTTAGGTCATGAATCTAAAATCATGTTTTGTTCTATTCCTCGCAGACGCAATTCCCAAACCGAACGACTTCATAGTAGGCCTCTTCTCATGAGTTCGAGTTCATAGAAATCCGAAGTCCCGAACCGACGCTTCATTCATATTTTAGTCTCTTCAAGTTTGCAACTTTGACTTCGAGAGTCCAAGACTTCACAAGGTGACTTCACCACTTTACGAACGACGTGACTTCAGCAATCAACATTTCCTTCTCCTTCAGCAATTCGATTTCAAGTACAAGGTTTGATTTTTTTTTTATTAGGTTTAGGATTTTATTAGGTTTAGCCATTTAGGGTTCGAATTTATAAATAAAGTTTAAGGTTTTGCTAAATCACTTCAGATTGCAAGTCCTGTGGTGAAATATTGCAATTTATGTTAGGTTTGTTGGCTAAAATATGGCCATTTAGGTTAGGTTTATTTTCACTCTAGATTAGGTTTAGGTTTATTCACTCTAGGTTACAGTAAGATATTTAAGGTTTGATTCAGTTTAAACGAAATGTAACTTCATTGAAGAATTGTCATTGTAGCAACTTCTCGAGCTCGGTCACATTAGAGATTTGAAAGAAAATTTTGGACCTTGATAAAAGTACAAATGAACCCTAAGCATTTCATGGGTACCCAACTAATGGTGAAGCGCTTTTCAGGAGAAGCAATATGAGTTTATCCCTTTTGTTATTGAAGGAATTCTAGTTGGCTAATTGGCTATGTCACAATGGGTAACCCAACTTCTTTATCCCTCCTTTTGATACTTAATGAAAATTGCAAATCAATCGTCGTTTTGTAAATTGAAATTGTTTACATATCGTCATTTAGTTAAATGTAGTTTCTTATCAAACTTTGCAGGTATATAAAGCCCAACTATTTGGATTATTTGAAGCTGCTGCAAAGACTGAGAAGCTGCGACAGTACATAACATTCTGTTCTTTTGTCTCCTACTGAGATAGAATGGACCTATTTCGTGTTTCATTTTACAAACAAAGCCGCAGTTTTTTTGTTCCTTTGTGAGCTTTTGTATTACAATGTGTTGTTTTACCTCGAAGAGGCCAAATAGACCAAATAAGGCAAACAGGTGTAAAACCGGCACACCTATTTTAAAAGCGTATCGGTTCAGCCTGTCCCGTTTTAAAAAATGGGTCTAAATGCCACGCCCTTTTATAAAAACAGGCGGTCCGTTCCCTAAAATCAAGCCAGTTGCCCGCCCTGCCCGTTTGCCATCTATCGCACTTGGTCACAAACACCTATGCATCTGTAAATAGTGTAGGCTAATAGAATCCACTCTACAATACCTTGGTTTTTGTCCTTTTTCCTCTGAAGTGTCCCCCACATTCCAGTATATGGTAGTGAGTTAAAATAGTATACATTTCTTCTTCTGAAACAAGTCTGCGAATTACTTGATCTGAGGAATATTTGTACAATATAGATTCATCCCACAAATATGACTTCACTTGGGAGTAAAATCTTTTCTTTTGTTGTCATGATGATTCACAGGGAATAATTTGCATGCAAGATAACTTGCAATACCTACAATGTAGGGCTTTGTACTTCATTGGACAGCCAACAGTCTTTCATCTAGCCAAGCTTCTTGGATAATCAAGTTCAGACTCCATGCTCGTCTAGGACTCTTTGTTAGATGAGAACTCCTTGGTGAATTAGGACTCTGTATTGAAATGGGATTCCTTGTCATTTTAGAACTCCTTGTCGAGCTAGGCCTCCTTCCGGGGTTAGGACTCCTTGTTGGATTAGGACTCCTTGTTGAGCTAGGACTCCCTCCGGGGTTAGGATTCCTTCGGGGATGAGTACTCTTTTGGATTAGCCATGCTACCCTCCAAATACGTCTTGAGCCTCGAATAGCTCGAACATCTTCATCATCCACATTCAAAGATCTGATAATCTTGTTGCTAGTACCTAGGTTCACTTCAATCTTGCTATTCTTATAAAATTCCAACATCATCTGATTAATGTCCACTTTCAGTAGATAGAAAAGTATTTGATGAATCTGAAATTTATACCATACGGGCCAGGGCTTTTCCCACTTGCACAAGAATTTATAGCATCTAGAATTTCTTGCTCCGAGAAGGGTCTGATTAAGCTCAAACTTGCTGCATTGGACAGTTTCTTATAGGCTCCAGCCGAGAGTGAAGGTTTGTCCCAATAATCCTCTTTATACCGCTGCTGAAAGTGTGTCCAGAAACGTTTCTTTACAGGTTCCACCTCCTCCATCCAGACTTGTCCTTCCCATATTCCTTGTATGTTATTCTTATTTCTGCTTCTATTTATGCAACCATGGAAATAGGAAGTATTTGCATCACCCTTCTTCATCCAGTCTATTCGTGTTTTCTGATAGGCCACACTTTCCACTTGATGATTTACCTTCTGCAGCTCCTCTCTTAACTTTGAGATATCCTGGGAGAATTGTTCATGTATAGTTCCTTTTTTTGCTTCTAACTCTTTGTTCTGAATTTCCTTTAGTAAGTTGTTGTAGGTAGCTGACAGGTTCCTGGAGTTTGCTGCATTCCATATTCTGATTTCACCTCTCAACCGCCTGATTTTATTTTGATCCATTGGCTAGCATATCTACCCTCAGTAGGCTGATTCCATGATTGCTCAACAAGGGAATATAAGACTCCTCCTCTAGCCAACAGTCCAAAACTCTTGTTGGTTTTGGCCCCCAGTTCTGGATGGTAGATTGTAGACTGACTGGGCAGTGATCTGAGTCCTCCTTTTCTAGCCCCTTTTGAATCCAGGTACTCTGAGATGACATCCATATGTTGTTCAAGAGAAAACAGTCTAGCCTACTCATTGTCTTAAGAGAACTTAGATACCAAGTATAAGATCTTTTACTCATTGGCAGATCCTGAAGCTTTAAATCTCTTACAAACTCATTGAATGCCTGTATTTCAGCAACATAGTTTACCTGTGAACTTCCTTTCCTTTCCTTCTTTTTCAACACCGCATTAAAATTGCCCATTATACACCACTTCTCCTGTTCTCTATTTCCGTATTCCTATCTCAACTCATCCCACTGCATACCTTTCTTTATTAAGTCTGATGGCCCAAGACATTTATCATATTAGTTACCAGTTGTTGATCCATCCACCTGCCTCAAATTCCTAAGTAACCACTGCCTGAGAAGCTGTCCATTCTGCAGAATTTCTTGCTATCCCATATACAGAGAAGTCCTTCTGATTGACCTGATGCACCACTGTAATACCAATCAAAGTCTTCATTGATCCATAATTTTTGGCATAGTCTTCTATCTATTATCTCCATTTTGGTTTCTTGTAGACTCCGAAAATCTATTTCCTGTTGTTGAATGAGGGCCCTTACTCTCTTTTTTCCTTCCTTGTCCTCCCAATCCCCGGACTTTATAAGTGACTATCTTCATTAACAGTGGATTCCTTATCTTTAATCACTCTCACTTTTTTCTTTTTGGTCTCTAAGTTCAATTGCTTCAGCTTATTTTTCGACAGTGATGTGTTATGACCATAATTGACTCCAATGTCTTGTCCAAAGCTTATAATGTTTTCAGCTTCCAGACTAGCCAAACCTGCGCTCTATTTTTCCTCATCCACATTCTCCAGTTGGGAGAGCTCCGTCTTACTCGCACTCTGATCCATCAGATCCCCCAACCAAACATCCAGTATGTTCTGATCATTTCCTTGAGTGCTTTTCTGTACCTTTCTTGACTGACTTCTAGTACATGGACTTGAAGACCGAGGTTGACAAGGAACTTTCTTTGATGACTGGGAGATAGTAGTCTGAGACTTATGTTGTGTGTTTTCCAACCTTGGGAAGTCTATCACAGAGACCGCAGATTTCTCATGGACAAAAAGTTGTGAGTTATGACCTTGCTGAAGTATCTTTGTCTCTTGTACAGGTAGAGGGGATAGACTTCTAGGAGTAGATTCTTCGGTGCCTCCCCCTGGCCACCAACCAATTTTTAGAGGACTCCAAGATATTAGATTATCCATGTTTTTCTGAGATATATCCTGAGCAGATATCATCATTTTTCCTTCTCTGAGCTCCTGTAATTGCTCTGCATTTTCCTGTTCATTTTCAGAGACCCCAGCTACTGAGCCAAAACTGATTGTTTCCTCGGAGGATGTAGAAGATGCTGAAGGAACAAGACATACTAGGGAAATACCTTGGTTATTTCTAACCTCGTAGACAGGCAGTGAGTACACCTGATCATCTACAGACACCTTAATCATTTGCGGAATAACTCTGTCAGTATTAACTTCAATGCAGATCAGGGATGCGTCTAATAAAGAGCAATCCAGTGTTGATTCGGCTATTTGAATGACTGTCCCTATATCACTTGCAATCTCTCTGATTACTGATTCTTCCCACACTGATATGGGAATATCATAAATCTTTATCCATTGTTGACGTTTTAAACTTTTGTTGTGTTTCTCCTGATTCCATGGAGTCAGCGGAGTTTCCATCCAGTGAGACACCCATTGCTGTTCATTTATAGGCAACTTGTCACTCTGATTAGGATCCCATAAGAGTACTTTGCCTGATCCCATTGAGCTCACCATGGTGTTTGTGTACCCTGCTCTCTTAACTGCCATCTGGAATGGTTTCAGACCATTTCTATTTCTCAGTGTCCCCATCAGTACCTTTTCCAGCCAATCCAAATTCCTTTGAGAGCTCTTAATCTTACGTATATATTGTGCAGAAGTTGGATGTTTTTGGAGAGGGGTAGCCTTTTTTTATTGACTATCACTCTTTTTTGGATCCGTGTATTTTTTGCCAAATGCACTTTCTCTTGATCAGTAGATGACTGGCCTTGCTGCGGTATATCAAATGTAGCCGAGATATGTTGCAGCTTAGAGGTGGACTTAACATATGTAGCCATAGAAGATTGTTGGTACTTGACCAGATTAGCATGAAGCTTATAAGTTCCAAACCATATAACTGGTTTAGCTGTGAAATAAACAAATATGTGTCAAGAATATTTTTGAAATCGACAAAACCAAATGGTTGGCCATCTCGACCAAGTTTGTTTGCTATCCGCAACGCTTTTACTTGACCCACCATCCGTAACCCTTTCTCAATCTGTTCATGAGGACATTGTTTAGGGAAGTTAGTAATAAAATAAGTAGCAGTTGTATTACCTCCACCAACAACCGTTCGATTTTGTTCCATCCAGGTGTATGGTTTTTGCAGTGACTTTGTATAAGAGGCACTTTGAGGGAGGTAGCTCCTTTGCCGATATTGTGGAAATAGATGTGCACGATTTGAAATCCGTCGCATAGCACGCCTCTAATACGAAGGTATTTGCCATTGGAAGTCCATACTAATCAATTTGCCCTTGCGCTACCAACTAATCTTTAAAGAAGGAGGAGGGCTATACTCCCCAGGTACCAAAGGTGTCCCTGGGGAGAGAAGAATCTCGACGGTGATAGCTACTGGAGGGTTGATTGTGATTTATCAGTACGGGAGCACTAGGTTGTGAAGGAGGCGTCAATGTGCACTGTTCATCCTCACCGCCATTGTTGAAAGCTTTAGCTTTTTATTAATTATAGCTTTTTGTTCCAGTCGTCCAGCCAGTCAACTCAATCTTCCCCAGCTTGGAATCAAAAGCGTGATGACTTAACAGATAAACTTTGTCAGCTTACAACATTGCTCAACAATCTTTGGAGCGTTGATACATGGTTGTTGTTGTTGTTTAGCGTCTTTTTTTTTTGTAGTGATTTGTGTTTGGATTGATTTGTGACAGTGATTTATTTGTTGGGTACTTCTAGTGCAAGACTTTCTTCAGTATTTGTTCTAATATATATTGCTATTTTCATGGTTTTGTGATGCTCTACTTCTGTATTTTTTTTTCCTTTTCTTATGTGCCTTAGGATGAGGAACGTTGACAATGACAACGTGAATTGGTTTGATTTAACCGAAGGATTGAAGGAAAGAACATTAGGATACCCCTCAGCTAAAACCCAAGTCAAAGAGAAATAAAATCTTCAAGAGCCCTGACACGCCAAAATGGTTATTGTCATCGAAGAAGTAAAAAAAAAAAGGAGTCTTGCAAGAAAAAATCTACTTCATGTTGGACGGGGAGAGGATCATGATACAAACCATGAAAGAGTTGACTCTAGAGGGTTACAAAGCAGGATCAGGGTGGAAGAAAGGCTTCCACCAAATGTTTGCAAACATGATAAGACAGTTGGTAAAGGATTCAGGCTTCGAACATTGTGAATAAGATTCACGTATGGAGGATTCAATGGGGTTTGTGAATGAGTTTGTTTGTTAGAGTGGGACCACAGTTGATCCGTAGATACACAACTCGATGGTAGATAGTCTTGATCTTTGTAAGGAGTTGATGAAGGTAAGTATGTTACTTTTTTCCTTTTGTACCTTAATTAATTGTCCTACTTTTTTGTCAATGGTGCATATAAACTCCAAATTTGTTAGCATTAAGGGAAAAAGCTTCCCCATTTATGAGGACTAGTGTGAGATATTTGGCAGGTACCTAGATCAAGGCTCAATGGGTAAGGATTTTGCTGCAACAGAGATTGATATTGATATGATGGAACAGTACGTGTCATGTGATAATAATGAAGGCGAAGAAGATACTTCCGAGGAGAAGGAGCCAAAGCCTTCTGAGAAGGTTGGCACCTCGCAGCCGTATACTTTGGAGCCTAGTGGCAACTCCACAAATAAAGGGAAACTATAACCATTTTTCACAGTTTCTACAAGAAAGCATCATACACATGCTCGAACATAAATGCATTGGTGAGCAGAGGTTCTAAATGGTTCAACAATCAAGTAGGTTCAAGCATAGATGCCGACGAAAAGAAGGCAACATTCATTTTCGAGAGTTGGAGGAGTTTCCCACACACAACTTAGAGCAACTGGTTGATCTCGTAGCACACCTCATTAAGGATCCAAAGCAGTTTTTCATATGAAAGATCCAAGAGCATGAAAAAATGGAGCAATTAATGAATCTCTTTTTTAAGGGAAAGTGGTGTGAGGTGAAAGCTGTAAATTCACTTAATGCACCCAACTAGTTGACTATTGATATCTTTATGTAGGATTGGTTTAAATGTAAACTTTGGATCATGTCTGAGTGCACATTTCATTAAGTTAATTTAGCTATCGTTTTAAAGTAATTGGTAGTTGCATTATGCTGAAGTTGTTTCAGTTGGAATAGTTTGTCTGGAATGTGTCATTTTGTTACTCATTTTTATTCAACATCAATTGGCCCCAATTTGTACAACATCATTTAATCCTAGTTTTTGTCTTTGAATGGAACACACACTTAGCTGTACAAAAAAAAAACAGTGAACCCAAACGCAAATTGAAGAACAAGTTTAAACCATATGCAAACACAAATTAGGACGGAAGCGCAAACATGAATTCTAGTGAGATAATCCTCTGCCTTCTCACTAGAACTGAAATCGACTGAACAAGAAACAAACAACTGTTTATTCTTCAGAAACTACATTCAACAACATACTAGATCTTCCACAGCAACAGAGCACAAGTTCTACACAATCATCTTCAGTTTACCAAGAAATGTCTGATCTGCAGAAAATATTTAATGATCTGCGCGGTAGCCAAGAGATCCGAGTACAGGCTGCTGCAATACCAGTTCTGCAGACAAATATCAACAATCCACAGGCAAGCCAAGATATCATAGCTCAGGCTACTGCATGATCAACGCCAGCTGAGGAATGGACAACAATAGCAAGAAACAAGGAAAGGTAATCAACAACTCAACCACACAGAAAGAACTTTCAAGCTACATCAAGCGGTTAAGAAAAGAAACTGTCTCTTATCATGTTGATAATCTGCCTGAGACTTGGACACGGAAGGATATGGAGCAATATTTTTCAAAATATGGCTATGTGAGTGACGTGCACTTACCAATGTATAAGGATAGCTTGGGCAGGCGGTTCGGATTTGTGAGATTCCCTCCAACAGAGATGACAAGAAACTTAGAGAGCCTATTCCAAGGGAAAGTGGTTGGCACATATAGGCTTGTAGTGCGCCTGATTAAGACCAGGCAGACATTGCTGCAAGCAAAAATAACAACCCGCATTCAACCACAGAAGCATGAAGTTACGGTTCTGACAAACAAGGCAATCCAGATGAAGTTCATACCTAGAGCAGAGAAGTCAGAGTGGCTTAGAAAGTGCCTAGTAGCTGAATTGCAGACATCCTATAGTTATGAAAAAATGCAACAGGATCTGGCGGCTGCAAGATATGGTGAGGTAAAGCTATCATCGATGGAGGGGGGTGAAACCTTGCTAAACCTGCAAACTAAAGAGCAGAAAACACGATTATTCACTGATGAAGCTATATGGAAACAACTTGGAATCATAAACATCCGAGATGGGCTTACAAATAAAAGTAAAGGGTGGGCAGTATGGGTGAGCATCAATGGGGCACCCCTCACCTTGTGGAATGACCGATTCTTTATGGAGGTCGCCAACCAGGTTGGACGGAGCATCAAGGTTGCATCTAATACCACTGACAAATCAAATCTACAAGCTGGTCGTGTCCTTGTTGTAAAGGATTCACCAGAGCGAATTGCAGCCTCTGTTGAAGTAACAATAGGCGAAGATACACTGAAATTGACCATCCGGGAAGAATCAATACAGGCCCCGCCGAAAGAGTGGAAAATTAAAACCTCGATTATCCAAGGAACTAGCTACAATACACCGATCTCCGATTCAGAGTTCCCGGAGTTAGCTCCGGCAATCGCAACAAATCGAGGACGGCAACCTAACCTAACTCAACGAATGGGAATGGAAGGGACGCGGCTGCAAGGACCAACGGCTAGAAACTTCCAACCGTTGGGGGAAACAAAGCACGAGGCTGGACCAGTCGTAGAGGCGCAGACTACAGGCGCAAAACACGGCGAGAAAACGGCAACAGAGGACAGACACAAATAACGGCAGAAAAATGTCGAGATGAAAAGCGTATGAGGAGCCTTTCGCTGGAATCAGGCCTGGTACAGAAAGGCGCAGATCGAAAAATGTAGCGGCTGGAATTGCACCATTGCATTCCTGGGCTTTTATTCCAACATACACGATTTAGGGCCCAAACTAAGAAAAAGAGGCAGGATTCTAATAGTAGGCTAGCAAGTCAGATTGGGCTACATGAGGAAGAATCAGCCCAGGTAACAGAAAAATCAATATCTATTATTAATACTCCAATTATTTTGCAGGAAAATATACAAACAAAGAAAGGGAAAGGAAAAAAGAAGCTTTCGGCGGAAGAAAATGCGGAACTACAAAGGGCACAATTGAGAAAAATAGCAGAATATTATCGAGACATGGCAAGCACCCCAGAAAAGGAAGAAATGTCTCGGCGTGCGCAAAAGCGAGTTGCCAAAACAGCTAAGCAACATTATCATTCTACTTTAATTAAAGAAATCGCATGTTTAAATGCAAAGCATGATGCATGGCTAAAATCTAGAAATGATGCCTTGAAAATTGTAGAATTAGGACATGCTATAAATGCACCTATTGATGAGCTAATAATAATTGTTGATCAATTAGAAGCTAGAGACAAAAATAATATTGATGCAATAAAGAAACAAGTACTAGCAGAGGTAGATAGTGAACAATAAGAGAGTTTATGATGATTATTACAACTTATAACTCACGAGGACTGGGAGATAGAAGAAAAAGGAGAGATATAAAAAAGATGATATGGAAAGAAAAAATACAAATGATATGCATACAAGAAACAAAATCAGACTCAATAACTACTTATCACTGTAGTGAATTATGGCCATCAAATAGGTTTGACTGGCGTGCAAAGCATGCAATAAGTAAATCCGGAGGACTAATATGTATATGGGACCCTAGAACTTTTGAATTAGAGAACAGCTGGGAAGCACATGGAATGTTGGCTCTGACAGGAAATTGGGGTCCGGGAAAAAAGAAGATTACAATAGTAAACATATACTCCTCATGTGAGATACAAGCAAAGAAGCAATTATGGTCTGAAATACTAAACATGCTTCAACAAGAACCAAACGTCTTATGGTGTCTTTGTGGGAATTTCAATGCAGTCAGGAATATAGATGAAAGAAAGCCGATACTTGATAGCCCCACAAGTGAAATGAAGGATTTTGATTGATTTATAAGACAAACTGACCTCGTTGATATGCCGCTATAGAGGCGGCGTTTCACAAGGACAAATGAGAGTTATACCTCTGCGAGTAGACTTGATAGATTTCTGCTCTCACCAGGATGGATACTTGAATGGCCAAATCTCCATCAACTGGCCCTGCAAAAACAAACTTCTGATCATAGACCAGTAATCCTAAAGCAAGAAGTGATTGACTGGGGTCCCTCTCCATTCAGGACTTTAAATTGTTGGAATGAACATAAGAAATTTAAAACATTTATCAAAGCAACTTGGGAGAATGATGTTAATATAGGTAGAAGGGGATATAACTTGTGTGTAAAACTTAGGAACCTGATGAAGGCATTGAGGGGCTGGAACAAGGATGTCTTTGGTCATGTGGGAAAAAACATAGAGAGTAAACAAAAAACAATCTCTGAGTATGAGGAGAGGGCAGAAACCCAAATCCATTCGGATCAGGAAATAAAACTACATACAGAGGAGAAAAGAGAACTTCAAATACTCCTCCAGAGGCAAGATAGAATACTATTCCAAAAATCTAGAGCAACGTGGTTAAAACACGGGGAAGGTAATACAAAGTACTACCATGTTAGGATTCGGAAAAACCGCCAAAGAAATGAAGTAAGGGGATTGAATATAAATGGACATTTGACAGAGGATGTCAAAGAAGTAAAAGCAAGAATCAGAGAACATTTTAAAAAACACTACTCGACAGATTACCAAGACCGGATATACATATCCACTATAGCCCCTAATAGACTGAGTGAAGAAGATAATGAGAATTTGATAAAACCTTTCACGGAGGAGGAAATTCGGGAGACAATTTGGTCATGTGCATCAAATAAGAGCCAGGTCCGAATGGAATTAATTTCTATTTCCTAAAGCAACACTGGGATGTGGTAAAAAAAGATTTCATTGAGTTCATTCAACAGTTCCATGAAAATGGCAAACTTATTAAAGGAATTAATTTCACACATATTGTGCTCACACTGAAAATAGGCAGTCCTGAAAGAATAGAACATTTTAGGCCAATATCACTAGTAGAATGTGCATACAAAATTCTAGCAAAATTTTTGGCAAATAGATTGCGTCTAGTGATGCCTAAAATAATATCCCCATACCAGATGGGGTTTTAAAGGAAGACAGATCACTGATGGGGTGGTTATTGCCAATGAAGTAATAGAAGAGGCCAAGCGGAATAAGAAAAGAGCTATACTCTTCAAAGTGGACTTTGAAAAAGCGTTCGATTCGGTAGATTGGGGATATCTTATGCGAATGCTAGAGAAGTTCGGGTTCTGTGAGAAGTGGCAGAAGTGGATTCAAGAATGCATCACGTCGGTCACTGCTACAGTATTGGTGAATGGAAGTCCATCTGGTGAATTCGCAATGCAAAGAGGACTACGACAGGGAGATCCATTATCACCTTTTCTCTTTCTTATTACAATTGAAGGTATGCAGTTAATGATTGAGAGAGCGACCATCATACACAAATGGAAGCCACTGCAAATAGGGAAAGAGAAAATACCAATCTCACATCTTCAGTATGCAGATGATACTCTATTATTCTGCGACGGTAATGAAGAAAGTATTTATACCATGAAAGGAATTCTCAGACTGTTTGAAATTACTTCTGGTTTAAAAGTAAATTTCTCCAAAAGTTGTATCATGGGTATAAACATATTGAACTCAGAACTGCAAGAATATGCCCAAAAAACTTAATTGTTTGACAGCAAAACTTCCCCAAGTCTATCTTGGTCTACCTCTAGGAGCAAATCCAGGAAGGAAAGCCACATGGCAACCAGTGATTGAAAGACTACAAAAGAGAATTAATAGTTGGGAGAATGTTTACCTTGCATTTAGGGGTAGGATATCCCTCATAAAATAGACACTCACAAGATTGGTGACATACTTCCTCTCAGTTTTTAAAGCACCAAAAGAGGTAATTGCTACCATGCGAAAAATACAATCTAAATTTCTATGGGACGGAGTTTCCCTCAGAAAAAAAATACTATACACTGGGTTAAATGAGACCTCATATGTCAGGAAATCAGCCGAGGAGAAATAAAGAACATAGAGCTATTTAATCTAGCACTGTTAGGCAAATGGCTCTGAAAAATCATAGCAGAACCGGATAACTTACTTAGTAAGATAATTCAATCGCTATATTTACAGGCGGAGGGCCTACACAGGGATTGGACGACAATCTTAGCTCCTAATCGATCATCCAAATTGTGGAAGGACCTAAGCACATATGTTCAGTATATTGGTTTCACAGTAATGTGAAGCGAAAGATAGAAAATGGAGAGAACACCCATTCTGACATACTACTTGGACGAATTTGGGATGTCCAGCAGACATCTTGAACCGGTTATATTCTATTGCCTTAGACAAGCAAGCGACAGTGGCAAAACAATTGTGCAGAGAAAATGAGCAGCTGGTGTGGCTATGGCATTGGCGTAGACCATTATATATATATGAATTGTTACTAATTCTAATATTAGAGACTCTTGTTGCAGGTACAGAGATAACACCAGAAGATCAGGACAACTAGAGATGGCAACCCAACAGAGAAAAGCATGTATACACGGTAAAATTGGCATATACAGTTCTAACACACTTTACGAGTTTTTCTTTGCACGGACAGGAAGAATTGGAAGCAAGCTGGTGTCGAAGCTCCCCGAGACGTATTCAGGCATTTGTATGGTGACTGATACAGGAGCAAATTGCCACTTTTGATCAATTATAGGCCAAAGGAGTACTAATGGCCCAACTCCCAGCGCCAAGTTGTGCCTTCTGTCATCGACACGAAGAATCAGTGAGACATATCTTTTTTTAATGTAGCTACATCTATAAAATGTGGCAACAACTATACAAATGGCTTGGATATGAACATGTGGGAAGCAACATACCGCAAAAGTTTCCACCTGGATCTGGGCTAACACTTATAATGAATTAGAAGTCGGGTTGGTAGCAGCAGACTGGCTTCAAAACCCGCAACTGTGTATTAGTTTCTCATAGGCACTGAGTTTTTTCTTGATTATTGTGATGTAACAATTCTTTTTGGCTTAGGCCTTATTTAATAAAAATAATAATTTCTTCGATCAAAAATAAAACAATTATTCCTGACAAGAATGGACTATAATATAACCAAAATAAATAAACAATTATTCATGATTAGAACAAACTATATAACCAAAATTCAAAATATAATTTGAACTGAAATAGACTAATTTCTTGGAAGGGATTTAAGAAGTTTATTTTTGAATAGTTCAGAAAACAATTTTTTTATTTAAGTTATCACAAATATTTTTTTCCCGCAAACACTCTCTCCCTTGCTCTCGGTGTGCTTATAATTTATTCTGTTCTTCTCTTCCTCACCAAAACCATCTTCATGTCCCTGAAATTGGGAAGACTCAAAAGTGTTTCTTGCTTGGCATCTCCTTCAGCCATTTTCTTATATATATCCATAACTTTCTCCTTGAACAACCACTCTAGTGTAACCATTACTTACTCCAGAAGGAACGGAAGTAGCTGTTGTCCATGAAAACTATGTTGGAGTGCCACATGGAAGCTGGGACTGCCCTCCAATCTGTGCACAAGAGGATGAGACAGGCATGTTGATAACTTGAGAAACTTGTAGAGAATTGATCTCAAACTTTCTTAGGCCCTGTTTTGCGCAGACCTTCTTCTACTTCTTCTTATTTTTAGCATGGGTGGTGTTTTGCGCAAGTACTTAAAAAATAATTATTTTTAGAATAGAGGTGTCCCCGAGGGTTCGTAATTTTTCGAAAC
>JAOWBN010210843.1:0-13940 GCA_028565015.1 Pinguicula moranensis | reverse complement strand
ATGGCTGCGCAAAACGGGCCCTATAGTATTGGGATTATAGAAAGCCCAAAATAATTTTGTATTCAACGGATTTCAATCTAATAATGAGCATATTTTAGAGAATACAAATGTCCCAGGATTTGAGCCTCTACTTACAATAAATTAGATGCATAACTATACCTTAGGGATTTACTTATTAATCATTGCACGTGTATCAAATTTAAATAATCGCTCAAAAACATGTTCAAACAATTATAATTCTTTATGGCGAATGTTGCACCCTTAATAAATTAATTAATTTCTCAGATGAAAAAAAACAATGTGTGGGCATGGGCGGATAAAAAATTTGGCCCCTTGGCGAATTTTCTAGCTCCGCCCTGTGCAGTGCTCTTTTCCATTTTTGAAATATTTTTTTTTTAAAAATAAAAATGATTTATTATTAGATTAAATACATATGCCTATAAAAAATAAATAAAAATTATGGGCGGCGGACACGGAACCTCGCGAAATCTGCCCGCATATATTTTGTATTTAAATAAAAATAAATATATAAAAATAAATTTATGCGGGTGAATGCGAATTTCGCAAAGCAAAAAATCCTCTATCCGCATCCGCCCCGCCTGCGAATTTACGCAGAATTTGTACCCATTCCGCATAAAAAAAAAAATTAATACCAATACAAAAAGCTGAAACTTCTCACATTTTTGGTTCAACCAATTGAACGGGAACTTGTTCTCCGACGCCTGCGCCTGGTGACTCGAAGATAGCGGCACTAGATCGAGCTGTACCGGTGGATCCGTACCCATTCCGCCATTGTTGTCTTCACCATCCTCATCCCCATCGTTCTCCACACTCATGCAGAACCCTAAATCCAACACTCCCTTCGAAGATTTCTTACGAATCGAAAACGGTGTTGGTATCGGGGTATCCCCCAAACTCAAAGCCAACTCCATGAACACACAGAAAGAAGAAGGCTACAAAAAGGAATGGGAGAAAGTCTAATGGAGAATGGCCTCAGATGGTCTGCCCGGGACCATTTATATCATAAAAAAGAATTGAGCTCACTCACACTCACTCACCAGTCACCATAAATATAATAAAAGTTGAAACTACTTAATGCTTCATAAATTCTATGGCATCTGAGGCCTGAGGGGCAGCCTGCGAGAAGGAACTTTTTCATTAATTAAAACCAAAACCAACAAAGAGAAATCTTTACAATGAGAGAAGAATATCAGAGTGTTGGGTTGACAAAGCGCACGGGAGGCTATGAGTTTTAAGTATCCTGCGCGTACACAACGGTTCATGGACAGGAGGGCGTCGGGCGCGTCGGTGACCCACGTCGGCGCATCAAGGGGAATGACTTAAAACAATTGAGAGTATTTTAAATGAACCTTATTATATTTTATTGGGTTATAGTATGATTGGGAATTGGGATAGAACTAACGACGAGTACAATAGATTCCATAGGTTTTGGCAAGACTAAGACTCGGACTTGGGCGGGACGGCTCATTATTAGGTACAAAAGGAGATGATTAATGAAAAAATTTAATGAGCCACTCGAATTCTGTTTGAGTAATGACATCAAGTAAATTATATAGAGGGAATCTTGTTTTACTTGCATTAGTAAATGATAGTTCGAAAACTAAGTGGAGCGGGCGGAACCGGAACAACCTGTTTTGTGGCCCGCGATGAATAGTTTTCCACATCCGCGTAATTTCGCGGGCGTGGCGGATGCGGAATCCGCGGATTCTGCGTAAATACATTTGCCTATAAAAAATAAATAAAAATCGTAGGCGGGCGGATGCGAAACCCCGCGGAATGCGCCCGCATATATTTTGTATTTAAAGAAAAATAAAAATATAAAAATAAATTTATGCAGGCAGATGCGGATTCCGCAAAGCAAAAAATTCTCTTTCCGCATTTCGCCCGCATAACTTTGCGGAATACGATTTTTCATCCGCATCCGCACTGTATTCCGCACGAACGCGGACTTGGCGGATGCGGGCGCGAAAATTCCGTGCCTGCTGCCCAGGCCTATTCTGGGCTATCCAAAGGAAAATTGAGGATGAAAATATGGAATCTGCCATAAATCATATATAGATAGTTGATCAGGAGAGATTTAACAGACGATTAAAGCCGGTGCGGAGAGCATATGGAACTTAATAGCACAACCTCGAGAACCTTTGGTGTATGATAGGGTGGCCTACGGGAATGAAATTTTTTTGTATATGATTTGGCTTTTAAGGATAGCTCATAATAAATCATTTTTTATTTAAAAAAAAAACATATTTCGAAAAATGGAAAGGAGCAGGATCTGCACAGAGGCGGAGCCAGAAAATTCGCCGAGGGGGCCAATTTTTTTATGGTTTGAATAAAGTAGGGCGGACAATGGTTAAATTAAGTCCGATTGGGTATGCACTTTTAAATATTGCGGTAGAAATTAGAATAATCAAATTTATTTTTAATTATTAATATCGGTCGGATATGCATGTTCAGAAGTTACTATAATCGATACAGAGCAATAATAATTTTCATCTGGTTTCATAATAACAAATATCAGATAAAACTATTGTTAGTGTGTGAAGTTTTCAGTGTGCCCTTGGTTTTACATGAAATTACAATCATGCCATTAATACTAGTGTAATTACTATTTTACCTGTGCGACTGTGTAAGCGACATGGCAAAATCTGAGTTGTTGAAAATTATGTGATCTAACGGCTTGTATTGTTTACCGCCTAAATGATTTTAGTGATCTGGAGCGTACACTTGTGTTTGATCTAACGGTCTATATTAGTTTTCTCTGCAACTTCTGCGCTATTGTTTATGAACGTTGGATTATGTCTTAATCTGACGGATGATACTAAAACTTCTCGAGGAAGTCATGTGTTTCAACTGTCATATTCATCCTGGACGCCTATCTGATCCAACAACTCGGATTAATCGATGAGTGCTTTATGATATTGACTATGATGAAATAGATCGGACGAATGGGATCAAACGCGAGTCAGAAGTATATATATTGAGGAGTGAGAAATGTTTAACAATTAATTCATTCTTTAATTCTATTTGTCTCGATTCTTCGATATTCTCTCTACGGCTCTCTCCGGAGACCCACCGGAAATTGCTTTTCCGATTACGATCTTGAGGAAACTATCTTGTTTCCGTTTATCACCGATTGATTTATTGAAAAGTGACTCTCTTAGTCACTGTGTTCCCTTTTTTGAGGGTTTTGAGTTGTATTGCAAGATCTTGTTCTCGTTTAGTGTTCGGACTTAGTATTGTATTGTATTTTGAAGGAGGAAAGGAAATATACGGCAGCGAGACTCCGAGTTAATGGAGCTTAACGTGGATTAACTGAATATTCGGATTCGGCGAACCATGAAATTATAACGGGAGTTCTTTACTGTTTTCAAATTAAATTTTCTGTTTACTCTCTTCTTTGACAAATACTAATTGAATCTTATAAAGTTTCATAGATCCGACATCAAAATCCCAACAACTATCAATCAAAATATTGAATTATAAAATTAATTATATTAAATAATTTAAAAAATGATATATACTATTCAAATTAGTTAACATATAAATATTTGTGTTGATAAATACAATATTAAATTGTAGCCTGATGGTATTTTATAAAGAATTTTACGATTCCTCTCGAGTTTGAATCCTAACAGCCTCAACAAAATTTCTTTTATTTCTAAAAATAAATTGAAAATCGTAGCTCCTTTCCGGTTTCGAACCTTGATGGGACGGATTGATCTTGCAGCTTCCAACCAACTCAACCAGAAGAACTTTTGAGTTGTAAAGGCGGAGCATCACATATATAAGGGGGACCAATGTTTTTTTTTAACATGCAATATATTTGTTTTTTTAATTTTTTTTTGGGTGGGGACCATGACCCCTTGGTCCCCTGCCTCTGCTTTCTGCAGTAAAGGGAGCCAAAAAAACTTATTTGGGGTTGATCAAATTTTTGGGGAATAATTTTTTTCCCTAAATTTATGCATCTATTTTGTATGTACTTATTTGATTGAAAAATATGCAGGCCAAAAACTAACTTTTCCAAAACTTTGGTTCGAATAAGGAATTGTTTTGGATAATTTGTATTTTTCGTAAAATGTTAAAAATGCAGAAATTGACATTTAAAACTTGTCAGAAGATTAATTTAAAGAATTGGCAACAGAGTAATGCTAAATTAATTTAGAGAAGCTCTACAGATTAATACATATATTTGGTTCTGTAAGTCGTGGTACCAATTGAATTGAATTTTGTTGGTTATTGGGCCGCATGAAAGTGGAAGAAGCTTTTAATGCTCTCCCTTGAAATGATTTGACTCTGTTGAACCGGATGGACACTTGCCTGGCATCTCAAGCATCGCTTCCGAAATCATTGATGTCTTTACTTGTGAAGAGAAACTACACGTATCCCAACAGGTATCTGGACAATAAAGATGCAGAGTTAGAATAAGAGATGCAATAGAGAAAGAAGGACATACTTATCGCAATCAATGCTGAGAGAAACCGCACATAATTACCAAATACATATGGATACGTGGAGCAGTAGATATGATATAGCGTAAGAATTGTAGGCGCAAAAAACACAAAAAAAATTATCTTATGCATTCATTCATGTTGGATTCACTAAAATAAACATATCACAATCATCTATTTATGTGGGTTCCATCATTTCTTGTATTTCTTGTGGCAATAATTCTTGCGCTTTATCATTTCTGGGGGAGTAGTGAGTGAGGTGACTGAAGTGTTAGTTTTTTTTTAATAATTAAAATTTTATTAAAAAAAAAGGATTAAAGCCCCAAACAATATTTACATATACATATAATCTGTCATAATTGGCAAAATCAAACATGCATAGCGCCTTCCAACAGAAATTACACCCTGAACTAAAATTGCAGCATAAAGATGGAAGCCTAAACCAGTCGTTGAATCCAATCCCCCTATGTTGGATATTGTTGGCCATTATCCATTGCCATATATTTGATTGAATCTAGTACATATCTTGGATTGAACTAGTTTCAGCATCAAATCTTATTGAGTTTTGCTCCTTCCAAATCCACCCGATGACGGCCAGCCATATGATTCATATGTGCTTCAAAATGTTCACCAACATCAGTTAGTCTATTGCTAGTTAGGCCAAACCATCTGTACATCTTCCTCCATAACTATTGGGCGTTAGCACAATCAAAAAATAGGTGAGAGGCATCTTCCATCTAGTAATCACAGTGCACACGTGATTGAGCTTCTTGTGGGATCGTGATCCCTCTCTTGGTAAAGTGCTAGTTAATTGCCCAGCCTAGAAATGTCTTGAGAAGCTGAGTATTAGTGAGGATAGTATCGGCCATGCCCAACCCTCGCGCCATGCCAACCCTATGGACACAACATCTTTAGTTTCCCACAATGAGTGTGTCACTCCAGTGTTTGTGCCGGCATGCTCACCATCTTTTGCTCCATCGGGCACACGTTGCGTCAGTGCCCGTGTGTCGACCATGCTCGCAAGAATGTAGATTGAGATTTTAATTTATGTATATTCATTCATCTTGTGTACATACTATTAAATAGATAATTGTAGAGATAAATAAGGAAGGATCTTGGGAGATTAGAAAATGATTAATTATTATTGATCTTTTCCTTTACATTATCCGAGATTTTCTCCCTTCTATTTTAACACTCCCCCTCAAATTGAATTGGGGGATCTCCAACTCCTAACTTGCATAGTGCTTTGTGAAGGCTTGGCCTGCAACTGCTTTAGTCAAGATGTCAGCTAATTGATCTTCAAATCTGACAAATGGTAGACTTATAATTTTTTCTTCCAGTTTCTCTTTGATGAAGTGGTGATCTACTTCAACATCTTTCGTCCGATCATGTTGTACCGAATTTTCAGAGATGCTGATTATAGCTCGACTGCCACATCACAACTTACATGCTCTCAATATTGGTCGTCCTATCTTGGCTAATAATTTCTTTAACCACAAAATCTATGTTAGTCCTCGAGCAATCCCTCGGAATTTTGCTTTGCCACTTGACAGGGAAACCACCTTTTTCTTCTTACTTCTCGATGTCACCAGATTTCCTCCGACAAATATAAAGTATCCAGCTGTTGATCGTCGATCCACACGATTCCTTGCCCAATCAACATCAGTGTATGTATAGACATCTAGATTATCATTTTTTTGAAGAGTATCCCCCTTCCAGGAGATCCTTTCAGATAGCAAATGATTCTTAAAGCGGCTTCCATATGATCTTCTTGAGAACTATGCATGAATTGGCTAATAACCCCGACTGCATAGCCTATGTTAGGCCTAGCATGGGCTAAGTAGATTAGCTTCCCTAATAGTCGTTGGTACCTCTCTTTGTTAGCTAGAGGTGCTCCCTCCACCATTTGTAACTTATGATTTGCTATGCCTGGAATATCAATTGACTTGCAATCCATGAGTCTTGTTTCTGCTACAAGGTCCAGAATGTACTTTTTTGTGATATAGAGATTCCTTTGCGTGATCTTGTTACCTCTATACCCAAAAAATACTTCAGCTCTCCAAGATCTTTCTTTTTGAATTCTTTGAATAGGTTCCTTCTTAGTTTTGCTATCTCTGATAAGTCATCTCCGGTGATAATCATATCGTCCCATAGATAATTAGACATGTCATCAGTTTTCCATTTTTCTTCAGGAATAAAGTATGGTCCGAGTTGCTTTGTTTGTATCCATATTTTTTCATAGCCATGGTGAATCGTTCAAATCATGCTCGGGGTGACTATTTTAGCCAATACAATGCTTTCTTTAACTTACATACCTCATTGCTTCCAAATGTCTCGGAGAACCCGGGTGGAGGTGACATGTATACTTCCTCCCTAAAATCTCCACGGAGAAATGCATTCTTGACATCGAACTGATTTAAGGACCAAAAATAGATTTGATGCCGCAGAGAATAAGACCCGGATTGTGTCAATCTTGGCAACTGGATAGAAGGTCTCGGAATAATCAATTCCGTATGTCTGGGTGTATCTTTTAGCCACGAGTTGTGCCTTATGCCTTTCAATCAATCCATCAGCTTCATGCTTTTTGGCGAATACTCACTTGCATCCAATAGATCGTTTGCCAATGGATAATTCACAATTTTTCCTAGTGTTTTTTTCTTCTAGGGCCTCCATTTCAGCTTTCATCGCATATATCCACTCCTTATCATGTTATGCTTCTTGAACAATATGTGGAATATTCGTATTGCTTAGGTGACCTGTACGTATTCCCCTGATTAGATTAGCCACTAGATATTGTGATGCTCTAGGTTCATACTCTGGTATATATCACTTTGGAGGGATTCCTCAAGTGTTTTGTGGAGGCAATCTATAATGTATAGGTGTTGGTTCCATCCCTGTTCCTGAGTCTGTAGCTCTTGAATCAAAGTAAACTATAGCGGTTCAAGGTTAGACTCTAGGCGATGAAGAGTTGACTTAGAATCTTCAGACTGGGCGGATGAGCGATCTTTTGGCAAGCGGTCGTGTTCTATGTGGGTGGCGGCGGGCTCTGCTCTTTGTAGGTGAATCCATTGGACTGAGTAGCCAATTCAAAACATCCCTTTTTGTCTGCCCCCCTGACTGATGGATTGGCTGGTATAATAGTATTCCGTCTCGGGGAATATGGACGAATACAGAACAACCATATCCAACGAGCATACATTTAATAGCACATGGATCAAGTTTGGTGGGGAATATGGACGAATACAGAACAACCAAAGATCCGAGGAGGTAGAGCTAGGGTCGATGGTACCTGGGAATGTACGGATATTATTTGAAGGGGAGTACGTAGATCGAGCATTTTGGTTGGGAGACGGTTGATGAGGTAGACGGTCGTGACAATTGCTTCAGGCCAAAGTGTTTTCGGGGCATGAGACTCAAGCATGATAGCCCTAGTGATCTCTAAAATGATAGTATTTTTTCTCAGCAATCCTATTTTGTTGTGGTGTGTGAGGATAGGTGGTTTGGTGTAAGAGCCCCTTTGTAGTGGCAAAACTAGACATGGATTGGTTGATAAATTCCCCCTAACTATCAAAACGAAGTACTCGTATTTATTTTTCCTGAAAATGAGTTCAAGTACGGTATAAAACTCAACAAAATGTTTGAAGACTTCAGATTTATTTTTTTTAAAAATATGCCCAAGTCATACGGTTGCAATAATCAATAAAGAGTAAAAATAAGGAGAAAAGACTATCAGAATTTTGGGTAGGACCACACACATCAGAGTGAACAAGTGGGAAAATATTATGTGTACGAGTATTTGAAGAGCGAAAGGATTGTCTATGACTTTTAGTCACACAACATGTATAACAATTGAAAGAGTTTTGCTGTTAAAAAAATTTGGGAAAAAAGTTTGAGATAACGATATGAAGGGTGTCCCAATTGCCTGTGCCATAGCCAAATTTGTCAATAAATTGTCCCATGCGTCAGCATTGTCGTCCCCTGTTGAACTACCTCATTCATATAGTACAATCCTCATTGCTCAGTGTCACGCCTAATGATCGCCTTTGTCCTAATATCCTATAAAAGGAAGAAGGTATGACACAAGAGGTCTGTGCAGTTTAATTCTTTCGTACATGGCTAATCAATAAGAGTTTGCATGAGAGTGCATGAACAAGTAAGCAATTCTTCAGTTTGAGAGTGGGAGATATTTGAGTCGTCCTTGATCCCTTAACAGGGGTGATTCCTCCATTTGTCGTCTGGATTTGTGACTTTCGGGAGGTGGTTGTTGTGATGAGATCACACCGATCATTAGTCAATGTGTCTGTCGCACCATAGTCGAATAGCCATCGACAGAGGTCGAAGTGCGGATCCAAAGCCGAGCATGCCACTGGCGTGTCAAAATCAAAACAGCCCGGGGAAAATATTGAGAAATGGAGATAGGTGGGCGAGTTGGTAATTTTGTATTTTTGTAGGGGTAGATATTCTATTTTTTAGAAGCTGGGGTGGTAGTCTCTAATTTTGGGGGGTTTTCTAGGTTAATATGAGATATCAGGATACTTTTGGGGTACTGTTTCGGATATCAGGACACTGTTGGGGCTAGCTGGGCGATAAGTAGGATTCCATTGTCTTGTAAATTTGGACAAAAGTCAGGAGGATGTATCTTGGGTTTCGAAATTTCCCGAGGGGGTATCGAGAAATTTAGAGAGTTATGTGGGTGTATATTTGATTTCCCGATTTCTTGGGGGTGTATCTCTGATAAGGAAAAAATTGATGTCGCCTCGTGAACTTCATCATCTCGGATAGTGGGACAGTTACACATCCTTCCAATCGCCCCAGAGAGACGTGGTCTATCTCTTCGATTGTTACGTGCACTCTCTCGATCTCCCTGTGTTTTGCTTCGATCACTGGAGACCACCTCTGATCAAGGCTTTTGTCCATACCCATGAGTCATATCTCCGCAAACTCTTGCATCACAAAGAAAGACAAACACGAGATTTCTCTCGAGAGTTATACCTTTGTGCTTCGGTCCGTCTCCTTTGTTATTCACCGTGGCTATGGCACCAAAACCTAGTACGCCATGTGGCCAGTCGTCATCACTGGTGCTCGCTACATCACTGTTTCCTGATGCGAATCTTAAGATATATAATTTGTGCGTAAATAATCACAAAATAAGCTAAAATACCTTAAAATTGTTATAAACCGCAAGAAAACAACATCAATTATAAAATAAAGGGATCAAACTACAGGGAGCCAAATTAGACTCTTAGCATGCATATTCGTTAACCCTAAAAACATGCAAAAAAATTACAAGAAGAAAATTGAGATGTATAGTGACCAAATAGGAAATAAAAAAATCATAAAATTAATTTCAAAATTAAATTGAACTATGGAGGAAAGACAAAAAAACACGATTTTGTTGAAATATAATGAAACAAAAGTACTCCTAACATGTTTCGGGTGACTAAAACATATAAGATTAAATTAAAGTCCCTAATTTGATTTTATCTAATAGGAAAGTGTTAATTTTTTACTCTAACACACTAAACATGTAATTAGAATTATAAATTTATAGTATACTGAACACATAGCATATAAATTTATCCTCGTTATAATAAAATTCTAATTATAATTTTTTAACTTCTAAGCACATAAACACCATAATCCGTCCATAAAAACTCCTTTTTTCAAAGAAAAATTCAAGAGTTTCTAGACTAAGTATGCTCCCAATTCCGTAGTTAAAGAGGCAATCAGTCTTGGGATTGAACAAACATATTTTAACGCTTGCAAAACCTGCAAGTTGAAAATCGAAACATTAGTGTAGAATATGTAGCATAAAATTCAAACTGCAAAAAATATAAAATTTATGTGATATAACCACTCTACTCCACGTTAGGAGTAAACAAATTCTTAGCCTTGAATCATCGATGATCGCGCCATGAGAATTCTGAAAGAGCACGTCATTTTTGGATCAAAAGAAGTGAAGAAAGAATTTATTCTGAATTTTTTCTCAAAAAATTACAAAACCATATGAATTTCCCAACAAGAAAAACTCAACCAAAACTAAAAAGGGGACCTAAAATTTGACCACCACTCAAACTCCCCCCTCTACTACGTACATTGGCCCCTATTTATAAAATCCTTCAAGGGTAGGTGATAAAGATGAGAATTTCAATATAATTTGAAGATAAAATCTAAATAATAATCAAAATCTTAAACTTTAGGCTTTTGATGTCAATCTTCGACTTCCTTTTCAAGTCTTTGGATATGTGAGCCTAAGAATGCTATCTTTGATCAGATCATCAAGTTGATTCATGTTTATCTGGATCCAAATTTGAAATCTAAAGCATTTGCTGATTCATTGAACATGGACAATTTCTTATTACCAATTTCAGTGCAATATATCGCCTATTTTTGGGCCGAAATACAAGTGGATTCTTCTACAAAGATGTGATATATCGTTTGCACTTTCTATTGGTATATAGCACGTCTCAATCTGATTTTTGGATATCGACTTATGCCACACCAACCTAGACTGCGCAGAATAGAATAATTACTGGACAATTTTGCTAACTGAAGTTCAAGCTCGATTTTATACACTTTAGAATCCGAATATGGAAAAGTGTTCTTCATGGAAGTTGTAGTGCTTTTTCCAAGATTTTCATGCATATCTTGTATGTCCATATCAAACACTCTTAGCTCAAATTCCGATTTGTTAAAGTTGGACGTTAATCACTGAAAATTCTGTTCGTGCCTCACTCGAAATTCGCCAATTTCATCCAATGATCATTACCTGCACATAGAATACTACCAAAGCATAAATCATGCCATAAAAATATTAGATCCTATCTAAATAAGTGTAAATCACACAAAACTATCATGAAATCGTCTAAGCAAATATGCACTATTTGATTCACATCATTGCCCACGGCTATCGTGACTGTGCCCCCCCTTTTTGTCCATTATTTTTGTTTCCCGGTCCACGGTTAGGAGATCCAACACATTTGTAGCAGGTTTCCATCGAGTGGCCATTCTTTCCACATTCCTTACATTGCAGCCCCTTCGGATACCCAACTCTTCGGTAGTAATTATAAGTTTCGTGTATGATTCTACCGCATTCTTGGCAGATCGATCGTGTCTTGTTGTCGTCGGTGCTCCGGGATGATTACTTGGACACAAGTTTGGCTAGATCTGACCGGTATCTAGAAATTAGGCCACTGTTGAAGAGTCAGCGCGAGCGGATTCATGGCCAGATCTGACCGACTGAGAATGTCCATGCGAGCGAATTCATGGCGGAGGGTGCCTCGACTAAGGGAAGAGGATTCTCTTTGAGTAAATCCCTTTTCACAGCATCATGATTGTCATTTATCGCTGCCAGAAACTTGAATAGCCGTGTTTCTTGATGGAGTCGGCTAAATGTTGCGATGTCCGTAGGTGATGTCATGGGATTGGGTTGGTGTCGGTCGATTTCTCACCATATCCTCTGAAACAGACTGTATGGTTGTTCTAGAGTCCCATTGCCCTGTAGTTGCATATTAGCCTTCACTGTGACGTCGAACATTTGTAGGGAATCGCTCCCACTCGTATATGTCGTGGCGAGTCCTTCCCACAGATCTGTTGCTTTAGGGTATTCAGCAAAGTTATTGGCTAGAGCCTCTTTAATTGCATGTAGTATCCAAGAGCAGATGGTGAGATCCATATGTTCCAATTGTGAGAATGTCGGATTTGTTGGAGACGGAGCTGGTGGCTCTCCAGTAATGTGATGAACCTATCCCATGCTTCCTATGGTTACCCGCATCAGTCTTGACCATAGAAAATAGTTATGATCATTTAGCTTGACAAAAATAGATAGGTTTTGGTAGTTTGCAGGTGATGATGATTGAATTGCTGAAGCTGATGGTTGAAGTTGTTGGAGAAACTGGACAAATTTGGCAGATAGATCCTCCATGGCTGGACTTGCTTCAGGAAAGGTCATCAGAGTGATTTCTTTGGATGGATCGTCCAGCATAGTGTAGTGTATATGATGAGCATTATAGGTTGAATCCAAGGATCGAAACCTAACTCCTGTACCATATTCACAAGAACGTAGATTGAGATTTTAATTTTCGTATATTCATTCATCTTGTGTGCATACTGTTAAATGGTAAATTACAGAGATAAATAAGGGAGGATCTCGAGAGATTACTAAAGGACTAATAATGATTGATACTTTCCTTTACATTAGTCGAGATTTCCTCCCTTCTATTCTAACTGACCATGCCTCAATAATCATGTCTAGGCTAAGTTGGCTTAATGACAACACCAGGTCAGCTAAACTCATTTTAACATCCTCTTGTGCAGAAAAATTATCACCAGTGCTCCCAAATTCCATCGTCTTCCGAAAGCTTTCTCAATTGCCCAAAATAGTACTAAGTTGGCGTGCAGTGTGCATCTGACATGGGGGGTGTATTGTGCCCGCACACCCATAAAACACTCGCCCGATAGCTTTCTGGCACACAACTTCGTGTCCATCGCCCTGGTGTCGCATGAATCCGGCAACGATAAGGCCCTTGGCAGGCTGGGCGCCATGCCAAGGCGTATGCTCAAATTAAGGGTGTAACAAACCACCCCGACCAATGAAGCCGACGTCCACGGTAGTTTGTTTCTTTCACCACTCTTATTCAAAACATTTTTGGGCACCACTGGAAGAGTCCACTTCATCCAAATTTAGGACATCAAAACTGATCTCCTTCCCCTTTCTGCTAACAATAGACTTGGACTTCTCAGATTCCAAGGGTTCAAGCTGGATACTTGAAATACGCACGTCTGCATCCCTCTATAGGTTTTTTTATTCCCACGACCATTGACACCACGAACAAACATTGGATAGGTAGAATCCCAAAATATAATCCCGCCCAAGTATGGCACCACAACAACCTTATCACCCATCAAAAAGTTGTTACCCAAGAGTATATTCATCAAGGGTGACAGTGACCACATCACATTGGCCCTATTATTCACCAATCTTCAGACTCACACTAGCCTTCCCATTGATCGATCTTGTAGCATTGTTCACCGCCTTGATTGTGCCCGGATGGGGCACCAAATTAAGTCCCCATTTGCGAATTACTTGCTCCACAGTAAAGTAATTAGTTGCTACTGTATCCACCATAGCCAACACTTCACGATCATTTATATAGGCCTTTACATACATCATTAATTACAATGGATTCGATTAGAAGTCCTCTATTTTGTATGAATATGTAAAGGGAAAGAGACAACTATACCCTTGTATTTAAATAAAATATAAATATAAATATGGAAAATTTTCTTACCCAAAAAAGAATGAAAGGATCATAAATCAAGATGCCGGATTTTTGGCAACAATGTCGTCGTCTCTGCCATGACTTTGTTGGTAATTTTTGGTAGGAATTGGCGCACAGGAATTCACACCCAAATAGGAGCGAAACCAGGATCCAAGTAATAGGGACGAGACGAGCATGGAACCTCGAGGTC
>JAOWBN010210832.1:0-13940 GCA_028565015.1 Pinguicula moranensis | reverse complement strand
ATACCCAAGTGCGGATGCTTTCTTGGATTTTTTTAAAAAAAAAGAGGGTATCGATTCGAATAAATATAATCATTATCGACCTTATTGCTTTATTTCTTAATTTATTTATCAACATTGTTAGGATGAATGTCAAAATCGCACACAAATAAGTTTTGGGCCCTAGGCTCAATTGCACAAAATAAAATTCCTGCTTCCGTGTGAGATTTACTGTAGATTTTGTTGACCCTTTCTTCGAGTTGATTTTTCCTTTATGCCCCACAATGGAGATTGAATAGTGGGATTTGTAAACAAGTGTATCCCGGTGTTCAGCATCCTCTCCGAGTATAAGGCTTATGCATCTACACACCATCTCTGATGCCTGTCCAAAATTTCCTGTCTTCTATCTTCTATCTATTGTTTGTATTTCATAGTTTTCATGTAGTCTCTTATGCTCTCTTGGACTAATTCGGGTTATAAGCTCTGTTTAGCGTCACCTTATCGATCGCTCTATGAAGTCATTTTGTATTATTTGATAATGTTGAATAATTATTGCTGGCCATCTCATTTATTGAATTGGTAACATGTCACACGAGATGAAGAAAAAGCAGCACGCCTTCACGCCATTGTTTCACGCCAGACAAGCAGCAGACTTGCATTTAATACAATGAGGCATGTTGTCTAATTATGTCGTATTGCTTCAATTCATAGTGTTATAAATAGGTTTCGAAATGAGAAGGAAAATATATCAGTGATTCTATACAAGATCAGAAGATCATTCAATAACAAGAGTTTTCTCTCGTTTTTTTTCGTTTCATTTTACAATTGATAAGAACAAGACAATTTGACCAAATAAGACTGTTTTTGTGAACACATGTTTTAATTTATAAGGTAACTGAAAAATAAGCTACTTCACGAATCCTTTTTAAAAGAAAAAGTCATTTTATCAATCTTCAATCACCGTGATAGTTTTCTATAACTTTATCTATCTGATTTGTAAAAATCGAACCTTAGCCTTTCTGGCTCATAAAAAAACCCTTAGTGAGCTTCTGGATTGGCAAAGCATTCTTTTGGTATAAAGATTTTATAATGTTTGGCTAGATATGTTGGATGGTGACGCGAAGATTCTATGGCTCCAAGGTGATTATATTTTATTTAATTGAATATTCTTCTTATTTGTTTGTAATATGTATGTGTACGTACCAGGCGCACTTCTGTCCAGTCATGACTTTTCTATGTAAATATTAGGGTTTGGGTGTTTCACGCCGTTGATACGGCATGCATGTGTAGAGTTCTTCTGTTTGTACGAATGAGAAAAATAGTTTGCAAGGAATTCTTCAGATTACGTAAATGGGTTCAATTCAATCAATCAGAACATCTGAAGACGTTTGGAAGTGGGGAACAAATGTCCGGAATTGAAACCTCGTAAAGGAGTTCCATCAAGAGAAAAGAAAATATAAATTGCTTTATAATAATCCCAATCCGGTCCAGAGTTTGATACTCTCGTTGAGCAAAATTTTCAAAATTATTTTTGTTCTTTTATATTTCTATGTTATTATTATTATTATTCAATATAACGCGACCAACCACATGGACCAGTAAATCTCGGACCATTAGGACCCCGGTCATCGCCACAATTATTTCACTGTTAGGCCAAATTGTTGTAGTTATTTAGATGATATGATTTCATGAATTAGGATTTCATGACTAGATACAACTGCTGGCAAAATTATTATTGAAGAAATCTCGATTGCCTATCAATATCCATTCCATGTCGTCCTCCATCGAAATATCGCATTAAAAAAGCAATACTATTTGGGGGGTATTGACGATGGGTTACACGTGAGATAAGGGACCAATAATGCAATACTTTTGGATAATTAGAGTAAAGGAATCTTGTCGTGTTATCACAAATCATTTGCGAATTCTAGTAGGAAGATGGTGTGCAAGATAAGCTCGAAAAAAGGGATTAATAACTTATGTAGGTCAGTTAAAATTATTACAAAAAGTTTTAACACAAGTATTACAGTTGGACACCATCGTCCCTGCAGACGTGACTTCATACAGACATACAGTGCTTCCAAAACATGACAGAAATTCTCTTGCTTTTCCGGGGAGAAGGGAACAACTTTCACAAAGTGGAACACCTCAAAAATGGGCATCTAATCACACTCTATCATCTCGTGTCGAACAACGTCGTCAAGTTCGTCGACAATTGTTTAAGGTTTCCAGCCAATCAAGCCATTGTCTCCAACACTTTGATCATGAGAGAAATTATGAACTTGATGGTAAATGGTAAATGGTAAATGATCACCCCTATTTCTGGCAAGATAAGTGCCTACAAATATGAAAAATGTTTCTCGAAAAAGATAAGATGAAGTATGAAAATTGTAACACGATTCGAAGATATTTAAGAAATTAATTCTATTTTTTTCCTAGATGCATTATTCCTCCATTACCCTATTCAGTTATCAGATTATGCAACTTTGTAGTCTGCTTTTTCGTTTTCCCACGGATAAACAAACATGTGCCTTTGAATAAGACTTGAGGAGAACAAGTTTTTAGGTTTTCCCATGTTTTTCTTTTTATAGGCCATCTTGTCATAGTTAAACCTAGACTATTGTAAACTATAATTAGAACGGATCTAATCAATCAACTGAAAAACCTAAGTACGAACGAATCTGAATACCAACGGATCGTATTCGGTACCTGTTTGATGCGGAAGCGTCTCTGGATCGTAATCTCCTTGATTGAATTGATTACGTTGAAGGGTCTATAAAAGTCATTGTTATATCCACGAACCAAATATCTTCCCCGAGAGTGATTGGGAACAATTAGAAAGAAAACTTATATTTCTCTAGTTCTCAACGCATGAGTTGTGAGCGGTATATTAATCTCTGTAGACACATAGGCTATATATAGAGATTTAACTGGGTAGTTAGACGGGCTTGTGGTTAAGTGGGCTTAAAATTTAATTAATTAAACAAATCAATTAAATTAATCAAACAACATATATAAAACCCAACATTGACACTTTTTTTTCTGTTGTCATCATTTATGTTTGCATCCACATGTACGAAGAAGAGACCATGAAACAAGCATAAAGACAAGAAAGGGACATAATGAACCTATTCAAACCCACCCATGAACAAACACCCACATGCTTATACACCCATTTATTTTTTTATTTGTTGCTAATGTCAATTATTCGAGCCAGGACCAAGCTAAATTTTAGGTGAGATGCGACGAGGTTCAAATCAAGGGGCGTGACTCAAATTGGAGGCGAACACAAAATTATAAAATAAAATAAAAAGACTAAAAATGTTAAATATTGTTTGGGGAGAAGGGGTTGGGCCCTGAAGCACCAATGATGTAGAGAAAATAATTAAATTTATTAGAACATTTGAGGAGTATTTGTAAACACAATTAAGAGGTAAATGTTTAGGCCTTTGAACTGATGCTTCTTCAGAAAGATTTTTTACTCATTATAATGGTCTGCTTATCAAATCAATAATGTAACTGAAAATTGATAATGTAACTGAGAATTGATAAGTTAATTAAAAACTGATAAGGTAGTTGAAATTAAAAGTTAAATGCTTTTTGCAAAAATTTTAGCTGATTTTTGTAAGAGAATATGAAAGGACATTGCTGTTATGTTAGTATTTTATTGTTTTCTACCTATATGATATTTTTTTATTATTATTAAATAAAATAAGACACTGAACCTTATGAATATAGTCGAATGAATATTAATATTATATTATTATTATATTATTATATTATTATTAAATGAAAGAGAGAAGAAATAATTTTGTTTCAACCCATGGAAAAAGAAAGTGAGGGATAAAATTAGAATGAAGTTACAAGGTAAAATATGATTATTCACATAACAACCTTATTTCATCAAATCATCTTATTTAGCCTAAGTCGCAAAAAGGTAAAGGTATTTTAGACAAACCATCGAAAATGATCTCAACCCTCGTTTAAAATCTTGAATTGGTCTTAGGTTTCAATGAGAAGGTACGATGACATCGAATTGACTTTTAGACCTTCATTATTACATATTTTCTCACGATAATGGTCTAGGGGTGTTCATTTGAATTCGAAAATGGCAATTTCCGTTTCGTTCCGAAATTATATCGGAACTGGAAGATGATTTCCGATCCGATCCGTAATTTTTTTCGGAATTCGAAAATCAGAAATCGGTTCGGAAATCGAAAATTCCGAACAATAAAAAAAAATTAAAAAAAAATTGAAATTCAAAATATTTCAAAAAACTGTAAAAAAAATTACGGAAATTCGGAAAAAAATAGGAAAAATTCGGAAATTCGGAAATATTTCGGAAATTCGGAAATCCACCCATATTTCCATTCTGATCCGAAATATAATTTAGAACTGAAATCATATTTCGATCCAATCCGAATTCCGAATTCAAAATTTCGGATCGGAATTCGGAATTCGAAAAATTTCGGAATTCGGAAATTCCGAATTCCGAGTTCCCTTTGCCCACCCCTATGATGGTCTTTAACGGCTAAGCCTTTGCACAAACGAAACTTTGACTAGATTTATTTCCTTTTTATCATATTGGAGAAGCAGCAGCAGAGTTGTTGTAAAATGCTCAGTGCTTATTTTTGTAGAATATATGGTGCTTCGCCGTCTTATTTGCCCTCCACAAAAATACTATCACAATTTATTAATCTCGTGCAATTGCTAGATATGCTTATGGGTAGTAATGGTGACAATTTTTTTATATGAGAATGAAATTTGCAGAAACTAAAGGAAGAAGAAGAAGTTTCAATGTGTAATTGTCGTTTCTTTCTCTATAAAAAATTACATGTATTTATAATTGAGATATAAGTATAAAAATTTTAGGGATGAGCAAAAATATCATCGATTATTTGGTTAACCTAACCAAATAATCAAAGTTTTCGGTTACTTGGTTATTCGATCCGGTTATGATTATGAAATGTCATAACCAAACCTTATTCGCTTTAGTTACTGTTACGATTACGACCCATTTGATCTTGGTTATAATCGAAAATGACTTTTTTTTAACGACATCATTTCGAACTTTGATAAAAAGGAAAACGACACAGTGTTTTTCTATCTCATAACCTTAAATTGTGTAATTGAATTTTAAAATTTGACTCTTAAGTTTTGACATTACTTTACGCCGTAATCCGGCGACAATTTCTTCAAATTTCACTTGCTCAATGAAATATTGTTATTTTTTTAAATAAATATTGCACATATTTGATGATTCTTCAAAGTACGTATTACTTACGTTGTTCGGCCTGTTCCTACTTATTTTTAAAAAATAAAAATAAAAAATAAAAATAAAATATTCGATTTTCGGTAACAGAAAAATTTCGATTATTCGATTATTTGGTTCAGTTCGGTTATGGACATAACCGACACTGAAACCCGAATGATCAGCCCTAAAGATTTCACAAATAAGTAAATAAAAATTATAAAAAAATAATAAAGAAAAATTGTTACGATCTTGTTGATTGTTGCACTGATGGGGTCTTTAAATAGCTTGATTGAGTGATTTCCTCTTCAATATCATGAGTATCTTTCTCAACACCCCATGCAAACTGAGTGTCGAATTACAGGAGACACGAAGCTTGAATTGAAATCACTCAAAGAGAGGGCAAGAAAGACGTTTGGCGAACAAGTTAGCAATCTGAAGATTTGGTGGAACATACTACAGTCGTAACAAGTTCACGAAGAAAGTGATAGTCGAGCTTAGCATACTTGGCGCGTTTGTGAGAAATGGGATTAGAGCTAAGGAAAATTGCACTTTTGTTGTCGCAGAGAAGGAGAGGTGGTTGAGGAAATGGAACTTGAAGATCTTGAAGGAGATGAGTCAACCGGAGCACTTCAGAGGCTGCAGTAGCAAAAGCACGATACTCAAATTCATAACTTGAACGGGCAATAGTGGGCTTCTTCTTCGCGCTCCATGAGATGAGATTGTCTCCAAGGTAGACAACATTGACAGCATAGCCAGAATAATGGTTAAATACTACAACGCACCAACAAGTGAGCGATAGAAGGTTGTATTGGAAAGAGGGAAACCAGTGCAAGACAAATGTTGGCAGACAACCATCAGTGTAGCAATAGATTTGCAGTCAAGAAATTGAGCACGTGTGAGAATATCGTGAACATATTTCAATTAATTGAGAAAGAGTCCATTATTTGTGCGAGTGTCTTCAAGACACAAAAAATAGTTCAAGTGGCCAAGGTACTTGGTAGAAAACTCATAATGCAATTGACTACTGAACTGAGTAACAAGAGATGGGTTGTTACCGATGGTGAGGAGTCACCCAAATAAGGCTTTGGTGAAGAGGAGGTATCAGCAGAGAGGTCTGGCTGTAGCGTATATGTAACAGATGTGGAGGCTGTAAAAACTTAGGTTATGAAACACCTGCATCTGCATTAGATAACAAGACTCACTCACAGAGTCAGAACAACAAATACAATGAGATGAAAAGGACTGCATAGTAGGTGAATAATGGTACGTGTGGGTGCTAGGAGTGATTTTGGACAGTTCAAGAAAGTTGGAAAATGACAGAGAGGAGACAGGTTGAGATGTGGAGCTAGTGTGGAAGGGTTGTATGTCTCGTCGAATTGTGCATGGTGGGTAATATAGATGCGACATGCAGTTGTATCCAAGCAACTAAAATCTTTTTTGAGAAGAACTATATCCCAAGAAAATGCATGTAATGTTGCGAGATGAAAGTTTATTAGCCATATAATCTCATAGACATGGATAAAATCTACAATCAAAGGGATGAAAATGCTCATAACATGGTGCAATACCATAAAGAACTTGAAAATGTAAGATACCTACGAAGAGCGGTGCTGGTAGCCAGTTAATGATATAAATGCCAATGTTAAAAGCATCACTCCAAGAGTGTAATGGAAGATGAGAGTGATAGAGGAAGGCAAGACCTGTTTCTGTGGTGGGTCAAAGTTTGCGCTTAGCTTAGCCATTTTGGGTAGGAGTATGTGGACATGACATTTGATAATGAATACCTGAAGTGCGCAGATAAGCTTGGAATCTATGAGAGGTAAACTCGGTGCCATATCACTTTGAAATTTTGTAATAGTGGTTGAGTGTTTTTTTTCACAAAAGCGTTAAATTGAAGGAAAATTTCATAGAAATCAGATTTTTCTTTTAGGGGATAAAACCAAGTAAATTGAGAGTGATCATCAATGAAAATCATATAGTATCAAAAACCCATTTTTGAAATAACAGAAGGAGCCTAGGAGATCATGATGAATGAGTTCCAAAAAATGTGATGATCAATGAGTGTTAGACGTATAGGAAAGACGATGACTTTTTGCAAATTGACATGTTAACATAAATGTTGTGAAGGCAATGATGATGTCAAAGACAAATAGCCATCTTTATTCAAGGATAAAATCACATAATGATTTCAAAATCCTAAACATGAATGCCAAATATCAAAAGATCCACGCAAGACTTTAGACTTAAGGATAGAAGTGAAAGCTGGGATGTTGCGTTCTAGCACATAGAGGTTGCCATCTCTTCTACCAGTTGCCACCACTGCTCCCGTTTGGCAGTGCTAGATAACAAAGAGCAATCAATAAAATTTTTAGCAATTGGAAAATCACAAGTTAACTTGCTTATAGAGAGAAGATTTTTGGTCAGGTGTGGAACAACTAAAACATCAAGTAAATGAAGATTAGGTGTAGGAAAGATTTTACCAATGTGAGTTATGGGGGAGTAAAACACCATTTCCTACAACTACACAATCCTTACCATTATAATTTGTTGACTGATCCAAATGAGAAGTGCTAGTGTTCATGTGTGTTGAGGCTTTGGTGTCCAAATACCAGTCCGAGGAAGTGGTACAATGCCCTGGATAAGTCAAATTTTGATTATTTTCATAAGCCAAAGCAACTTAATCGATCGAGGTGGTTGGTTTTGGGCCAACTGATGTGGGAGGAAAATGTCTGGTAAAAGGCCCACCAAAGAAGGCTCGTTTGTGAGAAAATAAGGAACGCCGCAAAGCAACCTATAAGGGAAAAGCTCACAAACCTTGGTGATCTTTCTCAAACCCACTCTGCTAGAGGTTGATGAGGATCACCTCAACCGAACATCTGAGAAGGATATCCTCATCCCAACGTCCGAGGACTCTGCTGGAAAAGGCATCCACATACATACCTTGGTGATAAGTTGGTTTTATACCAACTCATAATTGACTTTTATGTTTAAATCTCATTGATCCTCACATGATAAAAATGCATTTCATACTTGTTTCTCGTAGTTTGTAAGGGCTCAATGAATATGCTATGCAAATCGAGAAATAAAAGATAAATGTCAACAATCGCAAGGTCGTAGCCCCAAAACTTACAAGTCGCAACCCCAATCTGTAAACAACACGCAGTTGGCGGGAAAGTGCATAAAGAAGTGTAGCTGACTATTTTACCCTCACTTAGGGAAAATATCTTCTCCAAACTTGTTAAGGAAGCTTTCTAACTACACATCTCACGAGACAATATATCAACTCACCACACATCATATCTACCATCGAGTTTTCTCACGTGGAAGGAAGGAGCTCTTCTTGAGTTATAGTTCACCCGAACTTGGAGTTCCCATTTCCTTGTTGTTCTTGACATTATGAACTTGAATTTAGCTTAATCTTGTGGATATCATGCATCAAACATGAGCTAAACTCGTATTCTAGGGCATGATGCAACTCTTTGTGTATTTTTGGAAGTTTTTTTTTTGACTTTTAGCTTTTTGTGGAAGATTTTGATGTTGTTCATTTTTATCATGCTTCATTACTAACTAGCATGTGTTTGGCCAATATTTGCTAGAATTTTAAGCGTAGTTCGAGATTCGAGAAATGAGAACTAAGCTAGAAGTTGTAAAACTAACCTCAAGTACAATAAACATGAGATTTGATAGATGAATATTATTGGGAAAGATGCCACCATGTATGGACACAATTTAAATCATTTGACTAACACAATTTAATGTATAACTTCTTTGTTGTAGATCTAGGGCATTGACTTTACCTCTGCGTGCATATATAGGAGAACAATTAATCAGTTTATTTGTAAGATTTGTCAACCTAGTTGTTCACCGGATTTGCCCCTATAGTAACTTCTTTAAGGGATTAGCCATCTCATGCGGTGGTGTAAGTACTCATCTCTCGAATCTCACACCTACATACCTAGATGTTCTATCCCAAAAATCCTCCCTCGACATGGTCATGCTTCTCTCTCGAACCTCGCATGACTTGTCAAAGGGCATTTGCCTCATGAAATCCACTCACACTGGCACTGTCCCCTCACAACTCGCATGAATACTAATATCTTGAATCTTGCATTCTTAAGGCTAGACGTTGGCTTTGTCATAATCTAGCTAGTTCTCCTCTCTCGTATCTTGAACTAGCCTGAATACTGACAGTTGGTCATCAAACTACTACCAGTTTGAGATGAAAAGCAATAAAATCTTACAATTAAATATTCAAAACACATCCATCATACAAAATACACGTAGGGCTTCATCTTTCCCTAGTGAGAGGGTTTAGATCATAATTGAAATACAAGCTTCCATACTGGAAAATAAGATAAAAACCATAGTTTTAGAACACTCCCTCGGGTCGGCTATACTCTTCTTTTATTTTCCTCCTTTTTGCTCTTAGCCAAGAATATTTGGCTAAATGCAATTTTCTCCTTTTATATGTCTACATGCACTTCAATAGCTTCTCAAGGAAGCTATCGCAGATATTTTCAACGACTAGAGGCACAATCGTCCACCCATTTATCACCATACAAGTAGGGGAATCCATTTTCCTGCCAACATGAATCGAACAATTTTCTAGTCTGTAGCATACAGGGTTGTGGCCTCACTCCAATGAGCATTTTTCTCTTGTTTTTGTATTTATTTGACGCTTATGTTACGCCCTTGCAAAAGACAATAAATGAGTCCATAAAAGTACTTGTTTCTATTGTAGAGTGACAACTTTTGCGATAAAAGAGGTATAATAAGTAGGTGTAAATCGAACCTATCAAGCAACATGACTGAGCTGGATCACAACAAGAGGCTTACACACACATCTACCCTCATATTCACTATAAATATAGTTTCTGAATGAGTTGTGTAATCAAACTTCAATAAAAATTGGGATTGGTAGGTTGGCGGTCATGACATTGGAATCTATATTTGCATTACATTGCTGATATATTGATGACCATGATCCATGTAGCTGAGTTGTGTACCAATTGATTGATATGTTGACAATTATGAGACTGGGGGAATGATGTACCGGCAAACTAAATATAGAGTTAGAAAATAGAGAAAGTGGATGAGTCTTCTTAAGATGTGTGATAAGCACATCTATAACAGAGCAATCCTATCCAAGGAGCATTACATAACACAAGATAGTGAAGATATCTCGTTTGAGAATGTTGTGTACATAATAGCCATTTGATTGGCGGTTTTGGAACTTTTTTTATTTACTTTGTACATTGTCCATACACTCTTTTTTCTAATTTTATTTAAATTTGGCTTAACAAAAAACAAACGAACTACAATAGATAACTCGTGGACAACTAAACAATCGATCTAAAAGCTAAGCTGAGAAATTAACTTTCTAAGATGCATTAAATGGTGAAGTTATTAGCCCTATATCTTTATCAAAGAGAAGTTATCATTTACATTCCTTTAATTTAACTAAAAAAATACTAAAAGCAACCCATTTTTGTTGGATGTTTTAATTATATATATGTTCATTTAGTTGTTTAGCAACACATGAGTAATCATTCGTCAAAATTGCATCAAGCTCACTAATTTTGGTTCTTATCAACATATAATCTTCATGGTTCGACACTCGTTTTCATCACTCTATTACTTGTCCAACTTTGTGCACTTGCAAATACGTCAATAACATCCATGTGTTCTTTGTGTTCTTCTAACACGAGGAGCCTTGGTGCATTAGTTTATGCAATGTCCAACTGCGAGCACGTTTTTAAGTTCTTCTTCTCCGTGTTTAGTTGGACTGTGCATTTTGGACACACTCATCATCTGATGCGCCTATATTTGGAGCGCTCTAAAGCTAACTCTCTATTCTATTTGCTCTTCCTCCCTGTACTTATATTTTTGGGAGCTTAGGCATGCTCAAAATGGAGTTCATTTTAAGAATGTCACTACTGACTCTCGAGTTTTTATCTCAAATGCTATGTGGTGTTTCTCTGAGTTGCCCCCTATATTTAGCCTTACTTAGGTCTCCTCACCTTTCAAATTGGCTATTTTACATCATTGGTAGATACCCGTGAAGCGTGTCACATTAAAGCGACATGTGGCTATTTAGCGGGAATAATCATCATTTGGTTAATTGAAGTTCAACATTGATGATTCATTGAAAGCAACTAGTGATTGTGGAGGTATTCTCCATGACTCCAAGGATCACTACCTTTCGAATTTCAATAAGCATTTAGAGTGAACATCCAACACCATGGCTAAATTCTCGGCTCTCCTCCATTGCCTTATCCTATGTTACTAACTCGTCTTGAATCGCATCATCTTTCACTCTGACACGTTGTTGGTTAATTGGTGAATCAATTTCAACTATAAGTATGCTTCAAATGTTCATACTCAATCTAGCCTGAACATATTTCAGACCAAATGTGAAGGGTGAGTGATGCTGAGAACAGATCGCAAGCATTTCATTAACAAAAGATATTCCGTGCTTGAATAAACAGATAGTCATCCCACTATGAAGCGCAAATAATAGAATAAACATATCAGCTAAATTATGAATACACAAGAAGGCTTATGGGGGAACAAACATTTTCTCAGAGTTTAGCAAAATCCTTTGATCCATCTCCAGAAAATCAAGATCAGTTTCACTTCACCTGATGAACTACTGCAACCAGTATATCAACTTTTGTTCACTTTATACCAACTTCAATCATTTAACTAAAATCAGAGAAACACAAATGGGGTTATTTGAATTAACCATGATAATACTTCATAGTATCAAAAAATCAAACTCTTAAGCACCCACTTCAGAATCAACAGGCCAAACATACAAAACACCCAAACACCCAAACCTTTCAGTGAAAAACACTTCAAAGTTCTACACTGCAAAATGAATAAGCTCCCATATACCAGTCACAATCAAATTAAAATTTTGCCATTTGAATCATGAGCAAATTGGAATTGCAGTTAAAATACATAATCTGTGTCGACATCGACAGCGAAATAAATAAACCACAAAACGAATAGCACAGAAAAACCAAGTTCTACTTCTACAAACCTAAAATCATTAAATAAATTTTTAGTTGGTAGAACAGCTTGAGAAATCAATTGGTTGGCGTCCACTATGCACCTAAAGTTGACGCCCACCATAAAACAAAAAAACATAATTTTTTTCCAAATTCGTAGATTCTTACCTAAAATCTACATTAGTTATCAGAAGTCCAGCGGTGCCCATTTTTCCATATGTAATAAATTAGACCAGTTGTCCCCGAGAACTGATATAGCGCAAGAATTGTAGGCGCAAGAAACACAAAAAAGGTAGGGCCTGTATGGATGAACGATTGGGATTGGTGTTTAACACGTGGGGATTTGTGTTAAACACCCGGGCCCCACCTTTCTTGTGTTTCTTGCCCCTACAATTCTTGCGCTATATCATTTCTCGTTGTCCCGAGGATCAAAATACTTCCCAACAATAAAATTAGAACAAGAAAAACAAAAATAAAATGAAGAAAAAAAAATCAACACTGATATAGCGCAAGAAGAAAAAACGCAAGAAACGCAAGAAGATGCCACACCAGCAAAAAAATAATAATAAAAAAATTCGCCAAAGCCGCCATAGACGCGCGTGGGATGAGAAACCTGCGGCTACGCCTCTCGCCGAGGACGGCGATTCAGTTCTACGACGTGCAGGATAGTTACGACCGGCCGAGCAAGGCCATTGATTGGATGATGAAGGAGGCCAAAGCCGCCATAGACGCGCTGGAAGGAACAAAGACATCGCCGGCGACGGCACTTACGAATGAAAATCCCACGAACAATTTCAGTTTCTTTGTTGAACCTCCACATGATTCGATGATCCTCTTTCTGGATTACCAGGACGGGCTGTTTGTTGCAGAGTTGGAAATGGAGAGAATGCAAGGAGTTTTCTCCTGGAATTACTCTGGCGGCGGCAATACGCTGCTTTCTTTTCCGATAACGACGCCGGTTGAGTGTTTTCTCACAGGGAACCCCTTTAGTCCAGTTCCTCAAGAATCTCCACAATTTCAAATCTCAGCGCACAATTCCCAGAAATCAGTTTCTCCAATGAGGACTATGCCGTAACAAAAAGGGATTTGGGGAATTTTGGAGAAGAAGAGCAAAAGAATAATTGTCCGAAACTGATTTTTTTTATTATTTTTTTTGCTGATATGACATCTTCATGCGTTTCTTGCGTCTTTTCTTCTTGCGCTATATCAGTTCTGAAAAAAACAAATCAAAATTTAGGAGTTTTACGTATGATTTCTTGACCCCTAACCGCCTCCAGAAGAGTGATTTCTTGAAGACCTAAAAATTGATTGTATGCTCGTTTATACTAATGGGCAAAAATAGTAGTCTCCTATTACAGTCGGGCGCACATTAATATTTTCATGCAAGTAGATTAGAAACTAGCGAGGGTCGAGGGACTGCTGGTTGAGAATATGGGTATTTACCAGATTGCCTAGTTAGAAAAATTGGGCATCCCGGATTAACTCTTTCAAAGTAAAGAGCCCAATCTGGGCGAATTCTGACCAAATTTGGTGAAGTAATGGCATAGTGAACGCTGCCACCAGCCAACCTAGGTGATTCCCTCTAATTTGTAGATAGAGATAGATACTGTAATTTCTATTGTGAACGGTTGTCTGTCCTAGCGGTACTGTATGCGACCTTAGACTCCTGGCTTGCCAAGAGGTCTAGGGATCGAGCC